>BOPN01008357.1:35000-40000 GCA_017312705.2 Penaeus japonicus | reverse complement strand
TCCACTCCTCACGCCTAGTCCCACTTGGCAAAACAGGCAGTGGCACCTAGCAAACTTCGTGTGTCAGAAACGCTCATGGCATTAACATGTTGCCACCTGTCGACAAAGGGTTAAGGAAAGCATGTGGCAATATGACAATAAATTCTTCGCTCATCGCATCATGAATATTATAAACTACCGTAATAGAAACTAATTTAAGTGAGATGTAAATGTCCACATGATTTAAACCCCTTCGGTACGTGATGTCATAACTGGGCGAACGTAGCGTGAAAAGTGTTGGACAGGTTTTCTCGAGGAGTTTTTCTGGTTTAAAACGCTACTTCATCTACACTTTTAATGCAGTTATCTATTGCTTAGTATCATTTGGAAGAGCAACAAAAAGGCTATTTTATAACCAGTTTTTTTTTTTTTTAGATAATGGAATTATAAAGAGCTGAAAATCAGAAGTGTATTTTTTTTATTTTTTTCTAAGAAACAAAGTAAGAAAAAAAATTCTTTGGCAATTTTTAGACATATGTGATAGACATCAATGGATTTTTTTTTTTCAAAGCAATTGATTGAAAATTATAGATTGCATTGAATTTCAAACATTTTCAGAAATTTCAAAATTAATCACACATAAAAACAGGGATATGTAAAAGCACATTTTTTTTTCCCGCAGACCATTATTTATCAGTCATGTCTATTACTTGTACTATGTCCAGCTGTAATTCTGGTCGCAAAAATAGAAGTGTGACTTTCTGTAGATTTTCTAAAGAAAAAAGTCTGCACTTTGAGGCAGATGCATATAAGAGAAATCTTAAATCTTTGGAACGATATTTGTGTAAGACGTGACTTCGAAGAATTAAGGTTGAGCAAAAATATGTTCACGTAACCTCATGAAGCCCAGAAATGGCTCATTGATCCTGAAGTTCTAAATAGATGAAGCAAAAGCATCCTCTTTTACTCTATATTGTACATGCAACTGGCTTTCATATGAGTGCTGAATTATAGAATGTAGTGTTGTGAATATAAGACTAGTGGACAGAAAATAGTGAAGTATGCCAAGCAACTGTGCTGTGTATGATTGCTATTCGTCCTACGAAAAAAAGGAAGATCTTTCTTTTTTTCGTTTTCCCTAAGATAAAGAACAGCGTGCCAAGTGGTTGCGCCTCTGCAGAAGACGGGATAAAATCAATACTGACAATGCAAGGATTTGCAGCTTACATTTCGAGTCAACTGCCTTCAAGAGGAATATCAAATACGAGCTCCTTGGCAAACCAGTACCCAAGAGCCAAATCCGGTTTAAGGATGGAGCTCTTCCGACACTCAACTTGCCTACATCAGCAGGTAAAGTATGTAAACATTCCTGGTTCTGTAACTTGTAAAAATATGTTGGTTTATTTCAAGCAAAGACTATATATGAAAGATAGGAAAGCTTCCAAAAGGGCTGTGAGCACCAACGATCAGCTGCTAGTGTGATATCTGAACAATAGATGGCGTTGTGTCCAAGTTGTGTCGTCTGTTTGTTTACCTTTATGAAACTTCACTTTTTATGCAAAATGGTTTCAAAGGGTATACCATGTGTCGTGTGCCATGTCACAAAACATGAACGGCCAGAATTGTCTTTTCACACATTTCCGAAGAACAAGAAAAGGTGAGAATTTATAGGAAAAGTGTATTATTTAGTAATTGACGATTAATAAAGAGATATATCATGTCAACTTTTCGCAATTTTAGGTCCATGGCATGGCGAGAGTTTTTATTTTTACAAAGTGCATATTTTGCAGAGCCCTTGAGTGGATTAATGCCTTGAGACATGAGCCGCTCAGAGAAAAAAACTTAGACCAAATAATAAGAAGTAATCGTTTGTGCTCGCTACATTTCTCTGGGGCAAATTATGTCCAAGGCAAAAACAGCTCTAGGTTGAGATGGGATGCATGTCCTGACACATTTTTGGGTTTGTATTAAATTATATTACCTTTTATATGAATCCATCAATATATAGGTCGTGATGTATACCATTACTTGTTGATTTCCTGAGCAAATAATGTGAATTGAATTATAGTTTTTGACATTGATCTATTTATAATTTTCCAGGTGATGGAAATATGGATGTTCTTCCCCCATCAATTAATGACGAAGATCAGTCAGAATTTGCCTCTTATTCTGGTAAATTAAAGGAATGCTGTGTTTGTGTGTATATGTATATTAAAGTACAAACAAGTTAAGTTTTAAAGCTATGCTATGTAAAGGACATCATCAAATCCATTGTTATTTTATTTATGGCTTTCCTAATTTAACAACGGGCTTTGCCACCTGTAATGCTGGCCCCTATGTTGGGAGATGGCACGGTCTTTTTGTAAAGCTTTACCTTATATTATGTATATATATATATATATATATATATATATATATATATATATATATATAGATATAGATATAGATATAGATATAGATATAGAATTAGATATAGATATAGATATAGATGTGTGTGTGTGAATGTATATATATATATATATATATATATATATATATATATATATATATATATATATATATATATATATTTGTATACATATTTTAAATGTATATACATATGTATATCTACACATGAATGTATGTATGCATAAATTTATATATGAAATTAAATAACCTCTTTAAAACCATTTGATATAATAATTGAATTTGTTTTATTTGTCTACAGAGAATATAGATGTAATGCCCCAATATGATTCCATTACATTACATTTTACATATGAGCAACAATTTGGTAAGAAATATATTTATTTGACTTTGTAAAATATTTTTGCACTTGAGAATAATAGAAGGTACTGTGCATATATTGGGTGTGTGTATGTATATATGTATATATATATATATAAATATGTATATATAATTTTTTGTACTAACTTAGGTTCTCTATGTACGTCTCCACAATATGGGTCAGAAATTGCACCAGATTTCAAATATCCATCACCAAGAAAGATTCTTCATAATATTCATGGTGAGGGTTGGTGAATATTAATTGTTTTCATGTTTAAAATAATGTGATTAGTATGAATAAAATTATCAAGAAATTAACTTTACCATATACCTAAGCATAATGTGTATACACAATGTTGAATATAACAGAAAGATCTATGTCTTGTGTTGTATTTCTATTAGTGTGAGTTAGATTTTTAATTGCAGTTATAATATATGACTGTTTATTTACAGGTTCCTCCAACAAAAAGCAAGAAGACACTGTTTCACAATGCAACATCACTGATGATAGAGGCAGAGTTTCAGATTTTAGAAGTGCATCTTCTGGTAAGTTCATATGTTTTAACCTATGCACTGTGTTTGTTTGGTCAATAACATTATTCTGTTAACAGAGCGAAGTAATAGATATTTATAATGCTGATATGAAATGTCCTTTGAAGACACTGATTTACATATAAATCATCAAATAGATTAAGATTTTAATTTTGTTTAACTCATAATATATAGGGTAATCTGTTATCTTGGTCTCTTTAGTCTTCTAGTCACTTTGAAATCTCTGACACTCTTTCTTCCAGCTTTCTATCCAAATTCTTCAACTTATGTTTCTGATTTTATCCCTGTGATAGGGGAAGAAAGAATGCCATAAATGTAGAAACTGCACATAAAGAAGGCAACTAAAAGGGACAGAGATTTTGTTCGATGAATGTATTTATCTTTGTCTCCTACACAGATTCTTTCAACCAAGAACATGAAGATATTATTGCAGAGGAAAGAAATGATGATGCAGGCACAGCATCAGCTTTTAGGAGTGTATTTTCTGGTAAGTCCAAATGATTAAGCCTGTGCATTTACATTGTATTTGATTGTTCAAAACCTCTTTCTGTTAACACAGATGGGCACTAAATATGCTTCATTCTTATAATAAATGTCTTGTGAAGACATAGATTAACATACAGGTTATCAAGTTATTTGATATAAAATTATCTTAGAATTTTGGTGTTGTTTGATACATATATAGTATAAATAATATAGATATACCTTTGTCTACCACACAGATTGTTGCAACCAAGAACATGAGCACACAATTCCAGAGCTCAACATCTCAGATGATAGGAGTGCATCATCCAGTAAGTATCAAATCTTTAAACATTTCAATATGGGAATACCCATTAATATGTTTCAGCTAACTTTTATATAAAATTACATATGAAGCTTATTTCAAATATATTATGAATGGATAGATTGCTTTATGTATATTTTTTGGTAATTATAATGCATAATTAATGATTTTAAATTTCCAGCATATTCCTATCCCTCACTTATATATTGTATATTTATATCACAATTTAAGTCAATAATTATATATATATAGGAATTATGATATAGATAGGGATCTGAAATACTAATGAATCACACATCATGGTGCAACATTGTTATTTATAAAAAAAAATAATATATATGATAACTATTTCAGATGGTCATTGTCGTAGAAAAATATCACAAACAAAGACAACAACTTTGCTGCATCGGTACAGAACTAGAACAAATAGATTATTGAAAAAATTAAAAAGTCTTAAGACATCAGGTACTGACTGTAAAAAATGTTCTTTGCCCTCAGGTATTATAAAGCATGCTTCTAAATATCTCAGTGGTCATGCTTTAGATTTTTTCAGCACCCAACTTAAAATGGCAAATGTGCCAAAAATGGGAAGAAGATACTCAAATGCTCAGAGAGCTTTTGCCCTCGCTTTGTATTTTAAAAGTGCTCGAGCATACAAATTGCTTTCTCAGCTTTTTATCCTCCCAACACCTAGAATGCTGAGATTTTGGTTGAAGAGCATTTCTTTTTCTGCAGGATGGAATAAATCCTTTTTCATGGTTCTTGAAAAGAAGGGAGCTACTATGACAAAACAAGAGCGCATTTGTGGCATCGTGTTTGATGCTATTTCTATAAAGTCTGGCCTCTATTATGACGTATCAAATGATAAAATGCAAGGGTATGAAGACCTTGGTGAATATGGGAGATCTAGAGAAAT
>BOPN01008357.1:22500-27500 GCA_017312705.2 Penaeus japonicus | reverse complement strand
ATAAGGGAAATCAGAATTATGTATTATGTTGGGAGAATGGATGGAATGTACATTTCATCAGAAGTAACTAACTATTTAATAATTTAAATGTTCCTTATTTTTTATATAGTTCAATACCATATAATGTTTCTAGTTGGTGTGTTTCTTAAACAAAATATCCTTAGCTCTTGCTTCCATTTTGAGGCCAATTCATGTCATAAAACCACAGTTTGATTTGCTGGTGTGTCTTATCTGCCATACTGCTCCAAGGGTCCAATTCAATCCTTAGATGTGCTAAAATTGGTTTCTTGTTTTATTTATGGCACCAAAAGTAAATCATAAACTTTAACTTGTGTCAAAGTTGACATCTTAAAAGGGCAGACAATTTCTCTTCTTTTCTTTTTTACATAAGGTTAGTAAGACTTTCATTCTCTATAAAAATTATATATGTCGTTGTACTTTTTACCCCATGACACAAGTGTGCATGTTTACATGTATTGTCAAGGGTGGACCCAATTGCTAGGGTACATCTATATGTCATGACTATGTAGGCTGCTCTAAGCTCTGTGATCTATAAATGCATGGAGTTTTATGGTTCTAATAGCATTAGTCCTCAAGCTATAACACTATTTTTTATACTTTTTTGTGAAAAAAAAATGTGGGAAATAACAGCTAAGTTAAGATGGGAAAGAATGTTGGAAATCTAATGTCTTATCTTGATTTTAAGATTGACTAACTTCAAGTAGGACTTAATGGAATACAATTCATAAACATCAAGGTTATGTGAAGCACCTAGGACAGAACAGCTTCAATAATAGCACTGCTCCAACCAGTATCTTCCAGGAGTGTTTCTAAGGACATCATTGCAGTCATTGTTATAGAATTTGTCACTATCTCTAATCTCTAGGGATTGTCTCTAAATAAAGGTTACAACAGCCTCTCTCTGCTGGGTTGAGACATCTCCCTTGTCTTACCAAACTCAGACAATCCTACATACATTGCAAAAATGTCTCTCATTCTTTAGAAGGCTTGTAAACTTATTATCCTTTTAAGTGCTCTCTCTACCCCTGGTAACATTGCATTACCTCAAGAACCACTACTGCAGCTGACTTTCAGAACATAATAATTGTCACATGATGCTTTGCCAACAAATGTGAAAAAAGCACAAGAATCTGATCAATAAATTTCTGTACAAAAAAAACATCATTTCCACTGGTTCAAAGTTGTCTACATACATTGAATGATGTGACTGATTGTTAGTTGCAACACTCTGCCCAGGGCAGTGGTGGTAAATACTTGGCTGAAAGGGAGCTGAAAGTTGGTGATTCACTTCCTGTACCTAAACACTACTTCACAAGACTCATGAAACTGTGTGTGAATTTCGGATCCTTTGAGTTTACAGGAAAGGAGTACAGTAATGGGCTAGCAATGGATTCTCCTTGGAAACAGAAATGTCAGGAAAGGATTACTTACAAAGACATTGACAGGCATTCAACATGGATATGCTATATAGATGGTGCCTTTATCATAGTCCCCAGAAGAACATGCTTATGTTAAACGCTATCCACAATAGAATTCACTTTACCATGAAAGATCAGAAACTACAGCCTGCATGTCTCTGCATAGAGAGAGTCAATTGATAAAGAGTCGAGTGTATTTGTTACTACTCCACCCACAGTAATAAAAAAAAAATTTGGATTGTTATTTTTTCTTTCGCGAGGCGTTAAGAATTTACAGCCCAGAACTTCTTGAGGATATGATCAAATGCATAATAAATTCCTTTGAATTGCATGAGTACCCTAGAGGTTTCTTCCTAAACCACAAAGAAAGTGATGAACATTATAATCAGTGCAAGAACTGATTGTGGCCCTCCCTAAAGTTTCTTGACAACTCCTCAGTGCAACATCTCCAGGGCAGTCAGCAGGTACTTTGGTAATAATATGAATAGAAAAAGCATGTCAGGCATGAAAGTAGGAGATTTGATAAGGAACAAGACTACTCACAAGCAACCCCAAGAGTGCCATATACTGCATTTTATGCAATATTTGTGATGGTGAAAGACAATGGGTTTTCAGCAACATGATCAGTGAATGTTGAGCTGACATTCACCACTATAGAATTTCAAACACCATAGGGGTATACATAGATGAGGTGAGACATTTGCCGAATTGAAAGCAAAGCAAAATCCATCCACGATAGATTACATAAGCAGACAAGAAAAATAATGAAAGCTGCATATATTGCGACAAAGGAAAATACAAATTCCGCATTGGGAAGATTAAAAATGTCCAAGATCATGGCAACATCAATTATGTGGTCACAAACATCAGGTGAACCTGAAGGGCCTATCTGATATCTATATATATTTGTTTTGTATTTTCATGAATCATGTATTATATGATGAAGACTGCCACTGAAATATGTCAAATACATCTCTTGCATTCTAAAGACATTCAGTCTCATTCATACCTTTCCTCTGAGTGAGTTCAATTCTTTATATATCCCTTTATATGCACTTTAAAAATAAACATTATGTGATATTTCATTGAACTAGCTTTTTTTAATTTGATTTGCTTTTGTATATGTCTACCTTTTAAGTTCATTTTTGATTCTTTATCTCTGGAAATTACTTTACATTCAAAGTGGATGCTTATTTTTAAATCAGTTTACTACCATATATATTTATTTTTTAAGATAAGAACTATTTTCCTCTGCATTGTACTGACCAATTACAGCCATGATTCAGGTATTTCTTTGCTCCAGCTGTCAGACCTGAGTGCACAGACTATAGCATGTTATAAAGCATGTAGCAGCATAATATTGAAACTACACAAATCATTTAAATTAATAGAATACTAGTTTAGAGGTCGCAAAACAGAAATATTATCTTTAAAATGCTATATTTTTCTTTTTGACATGATGACTTTGACCTGGAGCATATTGGTTAGATTCTTGTACTGATTTTCACAATGGCTACTTGATAATAAATTTGGCATTTAACCATTTTTATGTGCTAAATGCCAGCTGCAGGAGTTGTTCTTGGCTTGTAACTTGAAGTAACGAAATGTAACCAGGAGCAGAGAGCATACAAGATCACTCGGCTTTGATGAATTCATGCCCTGAAAAAAATGTGGCTTATTAGGTAGATTTTACATGTAGATTCTTGGAACTCGCCTTGCTTTTTTATCACAAAGTTGGTTTGTTTCAGTATGGTATGAAGTCTGATTTTTGGTAAAATTACTTAGTTCATATGTAAATGAATGCAATTTTTCACCTCTCTTGATATTGATACTGCTAATGTGGTTTCTGTCACAATATTGCAATGATAAGAGCAATTAATAATGCACATTTTTTTTTTTATGAGTAATTGATAATGAACTGTCTTTTGTTGATTGATATTTAATTTTTCCCATATTTTTAATTCATGTTTTTTTTTACTTTCTCAGAATAAGATACCACCATCACGCAAAAGAAGACGGAAAGTGTTTGGAACGCCAGAAAAGGATAGTGTTTTTGTAATTGAAGAGATCAACACAAACATTGGCAAAGAATCAAAAATAGCCTGCGAGGAAGAGGTCTCATCTCAGGAAGGAGGAAGCGATATGGATCCTCTTGAAGAAAATATATTTATCAAACAGGAAAGCATAGACCATGAGGAGGGAGAAGATAGTCTCTCTGAAAGCAAAATCTTGAATTCAAGTGAAGGAATGCAAATGAAAGAGGAAGTGATCATAAAAGAGGAATATGTTGAAGCTTTTGATTTTACAGACTGGGATTAACATTTAGTCTTATGTACAGCATGTGCATTCTTGGCTACTCCAACAGAGTGCAGCATTTCTATGCACTTCTATATAAATGATTGGACATTTTCCATACAGCTTGTGATTATTAAGCTTGGGTGATTTTGCCCATGGCAGTTATTACTCAGGAATCGGTGATCATTGATGTGATATTTCTTCTTTTTTCACTGACATTTGGAATATTCATCATGCATGCTGCTTCAGGCTTATG
The DNA here is from genome assembly GCA_017312705.2 of Penaeus japonicus. Classification (NCBI taxonomy): domain Eukaryota; kingdom Metazoa; phylum Arthropoda; class Malacostraca; order Decapoda; family Penaeidae; genus Penaeus; species Penaeus japonicus. The sequence goes on along the minus strand of BOPN01008357.1, from coordinate 23,510 downwards.
TTTGAATCTGCTGTAATGCCCATGGACCTTCTAATTATAAGAAAAAAAAATCATTCCAAGATATGGGCCCAAGATGATGTTATTGCTATCTGTTATGCCAGATAACAATAAGTTGCAGCTCCATGGAGGGGCCTGCAGTACAACAAATGTTCTGAGACCATTTTTTTCAGCAATCTTCAATGAATTTGATGGTATTGAAGATTTTGACTATAAGATGTCAAAGACTGCAAGATGAATAGAAAAGTAAAAGAAAAAGCTATTGCAACCTGAGAAACCAAACTAGTGCAGGAACTCAGTGAAACTGTAGAGTCACCAATAATATTTGTAACCAGTAAATGTAAAGTCATTTACAAATTCAATACTTTTTTGTGTGGAAAGAGAGATGTTTTAGATGTCTATCATTTGTCATACTGGTATATATTTATTTTTAAAAATAACCACTAAATCCTAATCTAATAAGGTGACAGACTTACCAAAAATTTCCTTGCCATACAAGCCTCATAAACCTCCTGAAATAATAATTTTACCAAAGGGATGCATATAGCGGTTTGTACAGTGAAATTGTGAAGAAAATCCATAACTAAGGGGGGAAAAAAACTAATTTGCCCATCAATGACAGGACATTGAAGTAGAGACTTACATCAGATGGGGTTATATGGTATATTACCAATAAAACACAGAGGATCTTGTGGTTGAATTACAATTTGAACTTGTAATTTGAATAAAAATGGTGGAATATGATACATCCAGCAATAAATTTATTTAAATAAACAAGTCTCTTCTTAACCTTACTGAAATACAATTATAAAATATATTAAAACTGAAATACAATTATAAAATATATTAAAATTTCAAAAGTGGTCACTTTGGAGGAGAAAGATGAATTTTGACAATTTCAATAAAAGCTCAATAGTATTTGTGAAAAACAATACTAGAAATAAACATTTGTTTATTGTTATAGTCTTGGCACTGAGTTACGTGAAGCACGTTGCCAGCAGGATAAACCCTGA
>BOPN01008357.1:0-7500 GCA_017312705.2 Penaeus japonicus | reverse complement strand
AAAATTAAAAAATACATTTCAAGTAGGATAAAAATGAACTTACTAGTTTTGTTAGAACCAAGTATTACGATGATTTTCCAACAAGAATGATCAAAATTCCTTATTTACAACCGGAGTTATTGTTACTTTTGTGCGAAAAAACTAGTTTTGAGATAATTGCATTTTCATGTTTACATGTTCACTACATAAAAGTGCCTCCAAAGAGTATCAAATGCACATATCTACTTACATAATCCTTTGAACATTTCTGGGAAGTAAGCAGCAGATGTTCATTACACTTTGTCATGTTTATGAGTGGAGCTGCAGTGTGGGGAACTTCGTACAAGGCTCCTGGTCCCCTGTTATTTATGTATAGATCAAATATACAATATGTTATATGCATATTATATAATTTCAATACATAAATAACATATTATACAGGGTCTCAGTAGAGCCATCCCACCTCATTGTTGCCAGGAAATGCTTCTTCAAAATCCACCAGGTTGGTAGTCTGGTCCAGGAACTCAGTTGTGAACTCACAAAATTCAGCAGGTCTGATAACCTCCGATGTGAAATACTGTACAATGTACAGTATTTCACATCGTATACATGCCACTATTTTCACTCGCTTCGTGAACGCTTGCAAGTTCAGGTGGCGACAAACTATGTCTAAAGCTTGCTGCACTTTGGGTGGGAGGTGGGTGGAAGCGGGAGGCAGGAGCAGGAGAGTCGGGGGCCACCTGTTGCTCACCAACAGTGTTGCCGCGTTTTCTACACACACCGTGGAATTGACTGAGTGTTGCCTTTGAGAGGGCTTACTTTTTCGGTTCCGTTTCCTAACTGGCAACTCATTGGGTTTCCACATACTCTTTTTGTAGCATTCTTTGCTATATTTTCTAAAGTACATGACAAAATTAAGTTTTACTTAGGTCTATCTAAATTAGACGGATTAATATAGTTATTGTGAGTGCGTAATCAAAATTTATTTGTCTATACTTTCATATTTAGCTTTCTCGCCTTTACTGAAATAATATCGGAACATATATTATAGCAATACTGTATATCGTATAATAAACTATGTCATAAATGTTAGTCTTAGCAGTCTATTTATTAGCAATATCTGAAGAAAAAAATGCATGCTGTCGGAGTTGTATAAATGTATTGACAAAATACAAACATATTTAAGAGACAAAGAAACAGAAAATAATTGGACTAAAGAATTGGTATAAGTGTATTGACAAAATACAAACATAAAAGAGACAAACAAACAAAAAATAATTGGACTAAAGATATTAACAAAATAGAATATGAAAACTCAACAGAACCAACAAAACATTAATAATTACAATAACACAGGATAACAAACAAAAGGGAAAAGTGAAGGGAAGTGCGGAAGTGACAGGGAAGAGTGAGAAAAAATAAACTTAAAGTAAAAGAGGAAAAAGGAAAATAAGCTTGAACATAAAGGATGGACAATAAAATTACAGCATGATTAATGTAACTTAAACACAATTTAGCATATCTTTGGGTGGTTTAAAGTTATAACATCCTTTTTCTTTAACATGTTCTGAAACTACAGTAAGGGATTTTACCGAGTGCATCTCTAATTTATTTCTTACGTCTGTCTTAATCAAATTTATTTTAGAAAAAAGTCTTTCGGCATCAGTATTAGTTACAGGTAGGGCAAGAATTTGAATTGCTAATTGACAAATATTTTTGAATAAACATTCTCCATCTTCCTGTACATTGCCTAGTGCTATAAAAAATGAGACGCGTCGCATTGGCCTTTAAACGAATTTCGGGAGATAAATCTACACTGTCTAACAGCCTCCACTCGTTATCCAACAACTGGACATCTCCTTCATATACTCGCGGGAAGATTTCTACCACAGGATACAGAGAAGGCATTTTACATCTATTGTCTTTGGATAAAAAGGTTACAGGTTTGAAAATGGAAGCTTTTTCCCATGATGGGTCATTCAAATCAAATCTTTTTTTAATTTCTTCACACATTTTAATGTAAAACATTAGACACCTACTTTTAACATATATAATCATCTCAACATTCTTATAATATTCATTGTCTTGAATGATTTTCATCATGTATGATCCAAAATACATGTTATCCAATGGGAGATTGCTGGGCTGGATCAAAGCTGTCCAAGTTACAAGCTTTGTCTATTAGATCCTTTTTGCAGAAATATTGGAGAGTTGTTTTATACATGGTAAAAATATGAAACTGAACAGAATGGATCGTTGGGCTTTCACTCTGAAAAGTTTGATTTGCTCTCCTGAATATGGCCAAAATAAAAGTTAAAAAATTTAGATATAAAAACACAGAAGGGTCATTGAGATGTTTTAAAATGAAAACAACTGAGGGAAACTTCTCAGCTTCTTCAAGGTTAAAAAAATAATCCTTAAGGGCGTTCCACTGCTCCAAAATTCTGTCTACTGCTGCAGAGAGAGAGAGCCATCGAGTCTGACATGCATGTAATATTTTGTGAGGCTTTAACTCGTGTAGCGCCTGAAATCGTTTGAATGTATGCTTCCTTTTGGCACTGTGGGAAAAATGATTATATATATTGCGGATTAAATCCTCACAATTCCTCGGGAGAGTTTTTGTTGCCTCTGAAGCACATAAATGTAAAGAATGGCAGATACATTTAAAAATGGTGATTCCAGAAAATGTTTGCTTGAGCCTGCTGCACAGCGAATTATTTTCTCCCATTATTGTACTTGCTCCATCAGCTGCAAAACCTACAAAGTTGGTAAGAGGAATATTATTATTTTTCAAAATTCTCAATAAATTTTGGTAGAGATTCACCTCTACCAAATCAAGAGATCAAGGAGGCGTGTCTTCATAGCCCCCTCTTCTGCGTCAAAGAACTTTACAATAATTGCAAGACATTTTTGTGTGCTGACATCTGTAGTTTCATCTATTATGATAGAGAATCTATATTTTCTTAGTTTTTGTATTAGACCATCAGTTATAAAATTACCAACCTTTTTCACAAAGTCACTGCATTTGCTTCTTTTAACATGCATGGCCTGTGCAATGGCAGAATCCGGGAACATGGTCTTAAAGAGGTCAGTCATATTGTCGGCAATCAGAAACGGCAGGTTGTGTTCAGCAATGAAACTTATCATTAAGATGGTCGATATCTTTATTTGCTGCAGTAAATCGGGTCCTTCAGCATGGGCATCATCCTTCATCGAGTCAGCATCACTAGATGTGCTGGCAGTGTGAATCTGGGTCTCCTGAAAGAAAAAAAAGTAATATAATATAAAGAAGTATACTAAACTGTCTGATTGCAGACAATATAAATTACATTCAAATTAACAGAATGCCAAAAAATGGTTCGTCAATACGTAATATAGATTGTGTAAGATGTGAAATATTTTATATAAATGCAGGATATGTTAATAAATATACAGGTTACAAACTGAATCATCAATATTTTTAGAGCTTAACGTAATTTCTTTATCGGTTTACTTTCAATTATTCTCATATATAATAAAAAATCTAGTATCAACATCTTTGGACTCCTAGCTTATATGATCCTGTATGCAATATAGGAAATTATATAAATTAAGCTTTTACAACAATTATAATGTTTTAGGAATATCATAAAATATAAAAGTTAAGGAATATAGTATAAAAATAGCTTACCATGTGCCTTCTAATAGTTGTAAGACTTGCTGCAAATGTCTTCTGACACTTATTGCAGAAGGCCTTCGTCGGCTCTCCATCCACCTTGGATAGCCAAGGCTGAAACTCTTTATTCTGCAGCCACTCGTCTCGAATTTTTCGCTTACTAGCCATAGCATCCTACAAAAACATTTAGATATTGAGCAATAATTTACGAATTTTTGTAATTTTATTTCAAATAGTTTCGGGTGATTAACCATTTTCTCTGAAAGACTATTACACTGCACATTTTCTTTGGCAAGTTAAAGAATAACTAAAGTATTTCAGAAAGCATCTAAAAATATAAAAAACAATGCTAATATTCTGATATCTGAGAGCAACACTTACCGAAATCTGAGAAAAAGATGAAGTTGATTATTCAATTAATGGTTGTCGAGAGCTCAGAAAACTGGGGTCAATGTGTCTTCTTGAAAAACAGCAAAAGAAGTGACACTCTTTTCTTCCGGTTTGAATCAGCTGTCAAATTGCGACAGTGCTTTGGTTCTAAATTGTAACATATGTTTTTTTTATTGTATTTTCAATGATGTATGCAAACAAAAATACCTCCAAATGTTTTTATTGGCAAAATTATCATTCAATCATCTCATTTAACCAGATTTGCAAATGTAGAATTTTATTCTACGTTTTATGGATCCCTCCACGTCATTATCCATGGCTATTTTTTCAGGCTTTTATGTTGGAATCGTTTGATATAACTATCTACTATGTTGCCATTTAATATGAATACAATTTTTATTTTTTTCATCATTAAAAACGTCGAATAAAGCACTGTTTGCTTCGTCGCGCGCGGAGTGTAGAAAAAAATTCCACGCGAGTTGCCAGGTGTCGCTATTTATCTCCATTTATGCTCAAAATTCTACGGAATGGCAACACTGGCTCCAATGGAAGTTGGGACCTCCACATGAACACCTACATGGGTTCACAAGGGGTAAGAGCACAGCATAGCCACCTTATTGAGCACTGTCAGCAACACCAGCTCTGTCACTGTCTTCCTGGACCTGGAGAAGGCTTTTGAACTGGCGAGTCCAGTCACCATTCAGGGGATCCTGATCCACAAGGGAATCAAAGGCAGACTGCTTGCCTGGATTGGTGACTATTTTTGGAACAGAATTGCCAGAGAGAAGTTCCAAGGTCACCTTTCCAGGCATTTGCCCCTGGAGAATAGCACTCCACAAGGGAAGGTCCTTAGCCCGGCTCTGTTTAACACCCTCATGTTAAGTATCCTCAACATTCCACTCCCAGCAGGGTGCAAGATCATTTCATACGCAGACGATCTTGCAATTATATCTGCTGGGAGACGAAATGAGAACATAACCAGAAAGGCCCAGCATTGTCTGAACCTAATGTCTGAAGAATGCCTCAGAGATGGGCTTGAGATCTCAGCAGCCAAATCGAAGGCAATGGTGCTGAAACACGATGTCCACAACTAAAGACTGCGAGTCCGAGGGTTAGAGCTAGAGTGGGTTCACGTCTTCCAATACTTGGTTATATGGTTTGATGAGAACCTCTACTTCTGCTCTGAGATTAAATATCTCCTTGACCAGACCAAGGCAAGACTCTCTGTCATGAGAGCTCTGTCAGGGCGGCGCTTTGGGGCTGGGTACCGTGTACTAAGTTCCTTCTATATGCACATTTTCCATCCCATTGTGAACTACGCCTCCGTCGCCCTGATCGCGGTCAAGCCTAGACTCAGGAAAAGGCTTGACATCGTGCAAAACAAGGCTGCCAGGATTATTCTGGGTGCCCCTGGTTGGACTAAGGTCACCAACCTCCTCCTGGAGGCCAATCTTTTCCCCCTGGACACCTAGATTGATCAAATGGCAGCCCAATTCTTTGCCAAAGTCCTACAGTCCACGCCGGACTCGCAGCTAAGACAGAAAGTGCAGCGACCACTTGCACAGAACCATGAACTCTTTGCTAACAACACCTGGCTGTCTCACACAGCCAGGGTGCTGATACACTTTGAGCTCAAGGAGACGCTACTGGTTAAGGGCACAGACTTCTCACACCCTGACTATGTCACAGCCCCGTCGTGGGCACGATCCTTGTTAGAGTTTTCTGTCATGAGCCTGTCAAGGAGAAAGAACAGTACTCACCGCCTCTGTTAAGGAATGAGGTGGAGAGGAATATTGCAGTAATCACTCTGCCGGGTAATAAAACCTACATATGGTTTTGTAGACCCCATCACCCACGCTGCAGGTGCCAGTTTTGCAGCAAGGGGTACAGTGAAAGCTATGCGGGTATCTGACAAAGCCTGCTTGCTCCAGGCAGAGGCAGTCTCTATTATGGAAGCCCTAGCCCATGCAGCCCAGACGGATGGGCATGGTGTCATACATACAGACTCTAGGGCCGCCATTGACAGCCTGAAACAAAGTATGCCCCTTGATCACGTTTATCTTCTGACTACGATTCTCACCATTATTCAGAGAATCCTGGATCAGGGTAGACGCATTGTCATCAACTGGATTCCGAGCCATATTGGTATTAAAGGGAAGGACTTAGCTGACAGGTTGGCAGAGAAAGACCGGAAGAAACCCTTGGGTGATCTTATGGCGCATCCTAGCCGGGAACTGCTAAGGCATAAGACGATGGCTGCAGGGCAGGTCGGTGCCCTTCAGCACCACAGAGAGGAAGTGAGAGCCTCCCCCTCGGCCAGCTGGAGCTCAGACACCACAGGCTATGAGTCGCTGATACTCTCTCCTAGAATGTCAAGGTGTGCTGAAGTCATCCCTCACATACTGAGAATAGCCTATCCTTGTGCATGGCAAATCATACCTACCATTGGACATGATGAGCGATGCTGTGAACATTGTGGTGCACCAGACGCCAAATTAGAGCACTACCTAATGAAGTAAGAGCACACTTGCTTCCTCAGGCAGGGCTCAAAGACGACAGCCACCGGGCTGATTAGACGGCTATGCCTGTTGCTTGCCCCCTGGCAAGTGGAGCACCTACAGGCAATCCGATCACCACAGTAAGCATTCAGTTATGATGATCAGAGGAGTCAGCACTCGTGCATATAGCCCGGGCGAAGCGATGTCTGCGCAAATCTCTTTGAACTGAACTATATACGCACATGCATGCTATTTCTCTCACTTCTTTCCCCTGGTCTTACAAACTTATCCTATCTCCAGCTTTTTCAGCTTTCCTTCTATCACTTGATCTACTCGCAAATTTCATTTCCACTCTCTCTTCAGCTCCCTTCATCACTTCCTCTTCACTTTACATGTTTCCATTATTCAAGATAGTCATTGCTCGGTGTTCTGGTATCCCGACTGCCTCCCGAGGGGTTGAGCGTGGCTTTGACCGGCTACCAAGGGCGGACCTGCACTCTACCCTCCAACTTCCTTCTCCTAGCAGAACCTACAAGATCAAGACCCCTCCCCCTCGGCCAGCTGGTGCTCAGACACCACAGGCTATGAGTCGCTGATACTCTCTGATGACCTCAGCCCTAGGAGATGGGCCCCCAGGCAGCATGGGTCAAAGCTGCCTCCTAGCACAGTAGAATGGGCACCCCCACGGCAGCCAGGGCCAAGGCTGCCCCCCGGCCTAGGGTAAGGGGCACCTTAGCACCCAAGGCAACCCTAACAGTGTCAACAGTGAAAACATTAAAAGCAAAATTTTCTATCAAGATGTAAACAGAAAAGTAGTGCATCAAGCCGGCAGTGTCATAATAGTGCTAAACACAATTCTGTGCTTTATTGCAACAAAAAGGTCATGGGCAAGGTTGGTCATCTGTGAACAGATTAGGAAACTATATCGACCGGATGAAATTGAATAAGCTCATGACATTGTTATTAGTCTATCCTCCC
>BOPN01008356.1:10000-46118 GCA_017312705.2 Penaeus japonicus | reverse complement strand
TATATATATATATATATATATACATATATATATATATATATATATATATATATATATATATATATATATTTATTTATATATATATGTATGTATTTCTGTCATGTAGGGAGACATAACCAGATCAATAAATCAAAAACTAGACATCAAGAGACAGACAGACAGACAGACAGACAAAGAGAGAAAGAAAAAGACCTCAAGACAGAAGCCACACATCTGTCACAACCAGAGAATGAAAATACAACTGCCTTCCCAAACACAACACCATTCCGTCTGTTTCTGGCTCGGATACTAAGCTCTGTATGTCACTCATTCTGCCCGTTCGATTGTGGGTGATTATTAATAACCTTTCCATGTGCCCCCCCCCCTCCCTCGTCATCCGTCACTCATTTCCCTCTCTTTGTTCTTCCCTTTCTTTTCCTCATTTCTCGATTTCTTCTTCGTGTCTTCTCTCTCTGTCTCTTGTTTTGTCCTCTCTCTCTCTCTCTTTCTTTCTCTTGCTTGATTTCTCTCTTTCTCTCTATATATATCTCTTGCTTGTTTTCTTTCTCTCTCTCTCCCTATCTCTTGCTTTGTCCTCTCTCTCTCTCTCTCTTTCTCTTGCTTGTTTTCTCTCTCTCTCTCTCTCTATATCTCTTGCTTGTTTTCTTTCTCTCTCTCCCTATCTCTTGCTTTGTCCTCTCTCTCTCTCTCTCTCGAATATCAATGCCTGTTATTTTGCATAAATTTACGTTTCTTTTTACTTTAATTAGAAGAAGCTTTCCTTTCAATGGACGATCAAAACTGCCAATTATGTGATGTTGCCAAAATTATCATGCGCTGAGTTCAAGGTCTCGCCCAGGAGCTAATATTGAAGAAGTTTTGCTCTGCTCTCGCCGTTTTCCCTCGCCTCGACCCTTCTTTTTTCTTTGATTCTCTCTCTGTCTTTCTCTCTCTCTCTCGTGCGCGCACTCTTGTTCTCTCTCGCTCTCGATCTCGGTCTGTTTCTCTCGCTCTCGGTCTGTCTGTCTCTTTCTCTCTCTCTCTCTCTCTCTCTCTCTCTCTCTCTCTCTCTCTCTCTCTCTCTCTCTCTCTCTCTCTCTCTCTCTCTCTCTCTCTCTCTCTCTCGTCTTTTCCTTCTCTTTTCCCCTCTCTCTTCCCGTCTCTCTCTCTTGCTCTCTCTTGCTCACTCTTGCTCTCTCTTGCTCTCTCTCTCTCTCCCTCTCTCTCTCTTCTCTTCTCTAGATATGACCCTCCATTTCCTTCTAATTTTCTATATCTCTTTCTCTCTTTTCCTCTCTGATCTACTTATTTCCCCAAATCCCTTTCTTCCTTCCTCCCTCACACACTCATTCGTACTCCCTCCCTCCCTCCTTCTTTCACTCTCGCTCTCTATGTCAGTCGTCTATCTAATACGTGTATTAATATTCAGTATTACACTCTAAGGACGTATATCTCGAGATTAGGCGATCAGGTGTTTTGATTTAGATATGTTCATCACACTTTTTATCGTATATTCTGTGCATGTATGTGTGTGTATATATATGCATATATATATATATATATATATATATATATATATATATATATATATATATATATATATATATATATATATATGTGTGTGTGTGTGTGTGTGTGTGTGTGTGTGTGTACGTATATGTTCATATATATATGTTTTAGAGACCCATATATAATTAGCATGAACGCGTGTGTACATTTGTGCAACTGATCATTTTTTTACGGCTCAATCTTCCTCAACAGACCAAAAGTTGATGTCCACATCTTCAAGAATTTACACCCACTCTCGCATCACTCTAGATCAGCATACTTAAAGACCACCTTAATTTCCTTCGCTTTTTGGTGATTGTTGAAAATGCGTATCACGATCATTGAATTTGCATACGCGTTTTGCAATGTATATAAGATTGGTGGTAATGATAGCAACTATGGTGAAAATAAGGGTGATAATAATTGTGTTTTGATAATATTACTAATGATACTAGTCAACGTATTAATAATGATGTCGGTAATTATTATGATAGCAGCAATAATGATAAGGATAATAATAATGATAATGATTGTAACAAATTAAAGATATTGATAATGATAACAATAACAATGATGGTATTGATAATGAAAATAATAGGGATGATGATGATAATAATGATAGTGATGATCATAAAGATAATAATAAATATGATGATAATATTGATAATGACAATAATGACGATAATAAGGATAATCATGATAAGAATAAGAATACAGATCATTACAATGGCAATAAAAGCTATAATCATCATTACTTTTTTGGTAGTAGTGATATCATTACTATTGATATAGTAATACAAGGGAAACTAATACTCATACCATCAATGATACTGATAAAAATAGTAATCATGATGCATTAAAAAATATAATATGCCTTGACAATACATATAATTAAAAACTAACAAAGAGACAACAGTATGTATTAAGGAAAAAAATATTCCGCAAGAAAATGAACAAAATAAATGTATACATCATATCATAAGATACAGCACAGCAAAATATAACAAACAAACACACTATATTCTAAAAGACCTCTCAGACAAATAAACAAACAAAAATGGCACACCGGCATTAGGAAATCCGGAAAATATACGATTTCTATTTCTTTTCTTTTTTGTGTGTGGAAGGCATCATCTTCCAAGATTTGTCTAATTACGCTATTTTGATTCTTTATGATCCAGAGAGAGTCTCTTAGTGTGGTGATTTACTGCGAGGAAATTTTTGGTGAGAGAGAGAGAGAGAGAGAGAGAGAGAGAGAGAGAGAGAGAGAGAGAGAGAGAGAGAGAGAGAGAGAGAGAGACTGTGTGTGCTCGTGTGTATGTTTGAGATATAGAAAGAGAGAGACAGTGGCGTGTGTGTGTGTGTGTGCGCGTACGTGCGAGTTCATAAAAATGTGTGCGTGTACATGGGCGTAGCCAGGATTTGAAAAAAGGAGGAAGGGGTCCTTACGATCCGCATGACTGAGTTGTTAACTTTTGTGTTTTACCAATATATCCCATTGGTGAACTGCTTCAATAATAAATATGAAGTTAACAATTTACAAATCTTAAAATGAGCCACGCGACCCCTGCATCCATCTAACTATGGCACTGCGTGTGAATTTTATCCGTGTTCAGTTGTTTCGAAACCTCTCTCAATTCAGTGGTTCATATCATCGACGCATCGAAACAGTTTTCAGTTTCAATCTCGTGAACAACCATACCTTTCTGCAACTGGCTTCGTTTAGCCTTTTTTCTTTTTAATTCCAAAGAAGTTTACACTCCAATTTCTCAAATACTGCATCGACAACTGGGATTCGTACATAAGACTGTGTATGTATTATTACGTGAAGAATAGAAGTGAGTTCATGTAATGGACATTGTGGAATATTTCCATTGCATTATCGATCGATTTTTTTATTTATTATTATTAATATACATCTATATAATTATATGAAATGATATATAGCTGATAAACATATTATGCAGCTCTGAGATTCCAATAGCTTTCTATTATTCTGTTCTTAGAGCCTAGAAGAGTATGTTATGTCACGTATTTTGATATTCAAGCTAATGAATAATTTAATTAATAAATGAAGTTGAATGAACGGGTGGCAAAATAGAGGAAATCTCTTGACATATAATAAAATATAAATCAATTATGTATGTATATAGTGAAAATATTTATTTTCTTGAAACAGTTGTCAATGTGGTTATATTTATGGTCTACTTTTGATTACCTTAAATCAATATCAGTTAAGTTAAAGGAAGCAAAAGGTAATTAATTCATACACATATTTCTCACTCGTATAGCATGAAAGACCCAATACTGAGTTTTTTAGGCATTTTATCAATTATAAACATCTTTTGTTTGTTTTGTCTGTTGGTATTTTTTTAGAATGTTTAGACGGGACTATTTTGTTACTGCAAATGACTGGATTTATTTAAAAAAAAAAAAACTTATGCTATTCTAGACTAGAGGATGACAAACTCTTTGGCATTTATTCATATTTTCAACATAGGTTTCCATAGATATATAGACACAATTGAAAAAAATAACTTGATAGCATAAGAAAATATGAGGAAGACAACAATAATTCTTGACTTGTCATAAATGAAAAATATATTGTAATAAGGGGAGAAAATCTTATGCTTATAGTTAATTGTAGTATTTTGATTGATGTGTACTATGATAAATAGCATGAGCTGTACTATCATTGTGTATTCTCAGAATTAATATTAAGTCACTGATAAACCTTAGTTCTTAATTAAATTTAATAGGTATTAAGTATTTCTTTCACATGAAAGGAGATATGTAATATAATAATTGTTATTAACCTTACTGTTATTGTGCATTCTATTGATAGTATGTAAATGTCAAATCAATATGATTTCATTCAGTAATTCCAACAAATGTTCCTTTCCATTTTCAGATTTCAACCCAGAATGATTACCTTTGCCACAGTGTCTGTCGTCAGCTCCCTTCTGTTGTGGACAGTCTATCACAATTTCTTGATAGATTTCAACAGTCAGCAAATGACCCAACATTCCTCAGACTGGGAGGACATCTCACCTTCGGCCAGAAGCTCCAAATTGAGGGACATCTCGGAAAAAGTGGAAATGTCTCGCGGAAGCCCGAAGTCAGCCGAGGCCAAATCCAATCTGAATGCTCTGAAGAAAGATCATCAGGGAGAACCTGTTACTGACTCATCGTCATCCATAGGTTTATCCGAGGTTCAGAAGGTTTCCGGGGGAAGATATGAAACATTTTCCGATCCATCTGAAAATAAGGTTTCATTAGAAAGTGATAAAGATAGCAATGATGACGTGAATTACCGACCTGAAAGTTCTGTGGAATCGAGTGGTTTTGCTCAGAAAGATAATGCTGATGACATTTATGAAAGTGAAGATAGTAATGTACATGATATTACCATTTATGATAATGATGAGATTGATAGATATGATAATGCTGGTAATGATGAAATTCAAGATAATAGTGTGTTTGAAGATAAGACTGAAAAAGAAGACACTAATGGAATCCAAGACATGACAGAGAAGAGCATCACACAAGACCTACATGAAGAAGTGGACCGTTCCCCCATTCAAGATAGTACAGAAAAAACAAATGCCACAATCCTGGACGAAATCCACAAATTTACAGACGACCTCCTCAACATAAGTGACAATGTGTTCAAACTCATAGTGGAGAGTGGTTCTCAAGAGATCACAACAGGTCACAAAAACTCAAACAAAAACAAACAAAGATACAATCAGCAAGGACGGTCGACATACGGAAATTCGGCTGGCATTCTGTACTCTCTCGCCAGTTACATTTTCCACATGAAAGATGACAAACCGCTGGAGATTTCTGCAGAGCAACGGATAAATACTGAAAATCTTGACATCTTGGAACCTAGTGTAGATAAAATCAAAGATCCTGCGAATACTCCTCCACACCTAACAGTCCCAGCCGAACCTCAAGAAGAAAAGCAAAAGATAAACCCAAAGATGAACCCAAACGAAGTACAGTTTCCGAGCTCGACGCCAAAGCCGAAAGTCTTCAAGGAAATCATCAAAGTTGGCAATATCAGAAGAGTGAAGACTGAAGGACAAGATGATTTCCTGATCTATTTCAGAGGTCTGACCTGGGAAGTGTTTGTAACTCTAGCAGCCGTCGTGGTGGGGTTGCTGCTTCTGTTAATGGTCACAGTTGTGTGGGTGACACAGCACCTTCGCAAGAGAGAGACTCGCAAAAGGCTCTTAAGGATCCAATCAGGGGCGAATCAACAAGCGATATAGTTAATAAAGTGAATAAAATCATGAAAACGGATTAGATCTTGTGCACTGATGCTCAAAATGCTTCATTTTTTTTTTACTATATTCTCTTGTATTATCTCTCAGATGTGGATATCTAATGTGTGGCAAAAAATTGTTTTTATTGTGTGAGTGCTTGTGGATTTTAATTTTGAAAATGGATTTTAAGGATATTTAGAAACAATTCACAAGTCTGATTTTTATTCAGTTTTTGAAATCCAAGTAAATAAAATGGATAAGAAAAATACAAATTTCAATGCTGTTATCCTTGATATTTAAAACAGTCAATAGATAAAGCAGATCCGGTTCAACTGACTGCATCTGCATTGCTACTATATTCATTACATAGAGTAAAATTTCCCTAAATGTTATATTAAACAAAATGCTTCTTGTCTCACTGACATATCACAGTACTTTATTTATCTTCTGCCTTTTCTACAACTCCAAATGAAAATTCCAGAGCAACAATACTGTTACCTTTCATCTAAGTTACAACTTTCCTTGAAAAGAAAATTATTCATAATGATCATGCAATTTTCTGCATATCTAGAAAAGAATACGTTTTTCTGTTGGTTATAGCAGTACTAAAAAAACATACTTTTTTCTCTAATGGACATATCATAAAAGTCATAACACAAAGATTTGGATATACAAAATGGTTTGTAAATCATAACAAAAAACAAGCATTTACAATAGACTGTAGAACCAGGCAGATATTTTAAATTCTGTATTTTGCCTGTATTTGATGTGCACAATAGTCTTTTTTCACAAATTCATATTACCAGAATCTTTCTTGAAATACATGTACCAACATTGTCCTACTTTTCCATTTAAACAATATAAAATCTGCTATTTCTTTAAAGGAAATTTTTATTGTCTTAAATTCACTGTAAAAATAGATTATAAATATTTCAACTTGAAACATAACAAAGAGAAATCAACAAAAGTAAAGATTCACTTTTAACTCATTTAGTCTCAGAAAAGCATATTAGGAAAGTAGTCTGTTTTCAAACAAAAGGCAAGACATTTCATAAGTAGTCTCATCAAAACAAAGGGCAGGAAAATAAAAATAAAAAGATTCTTCAGTTCCAATAATTCATTATCATCCTCAAGTTTCACATACAGCATTCTAATCCAGTCCAGAATAAATCTATCTACGTATAGATTAGTCGTCGTAACAAAATCTATACGCGTAGATTAGTCGTCGTAACAGGCATCTAGCGGCTGTGCTGTTACAAGAAGGCCTCTCTCCCACAATCCACTCACGACAGCCATCTGAACAGGGAGGAAAACCAATGTGAGATTATTTTCAGGCCAACTTGGTTGGTTAAAATAGTAAAGTAAACAAAGCGGAGAATTTTCGTACCTACTTTGGTGATGGGGTGGGGGGTGGGGGGAAAAGTAAGTAAAAAGTAATATAATTATCTGGTAAACTTTGTTGATGACCTTTAAAATGTGTGCTGTGGTGATGTTGCAAAAGCAAATTAACCAATAATATATCTTTCAACAAGAGCATTACTTGGGTACTTGTGACCTCCATCATAAGTTCTAAATCCATACAAGGTTCAATGTATACTGGGCTACAATACTCCCTTTTGTTATAAATATATTAGTACTCTGTATACATAGGGGTCAATTATTTTATGGGTCTATGTGTGTATATGAAAAAAAAAATAGCGCTTGATGCTCACAGAACCACAAGGAATTGCTTATTTTTTCCATTTTTTGCATTAAATATGAACATAAAAGAATATACTATATATCAAAAGCTATAACTGAACTATATTGCTAAAACTCTGAACAGATTCATTTACAAAACAGGGTGTGTGATTTTTAAATTGTAAACATTTTTGCCTTTTACTTCTGTTTCTTCTCTTCACAAAGTGTAGTCTTAAACCTTTGAATTGACCTCACCTTCAGCATTATAAGGGAAATAAATACAATAATTAAAAAGAAAACAAATAAAGAAAAAAAAACTCTTTCCTCAAGTCTACACATGGTAATTAATCAACAAAAATGGAAGAAAAAATAGTTGAAGAAAATGAAGCCAAGCATCTTTAAACCTGCTCTTGCTTTGCTCTGCACGTAAAAATATTACTAAACCTCATTTTCTGCTCCTTCTACACAACCAAAATGAAATATTAATAAAACAATCGATCAATCATAGATAAATATTTGGTACTGTCACTCCCAAATACAAGGAAAACTCCACTCACCTTTTCACTCTCTTCCTCAAGTGGCAAGTTTTCGATGGTAATATATTTAGGGTAGGCATGAAGCAGTGCCTCCACTACCGGCGCACTCTCTGGCACAAGCTCGAGGTACTGTGGGTCTTCCGCATGGTATTCTCGGCTATTTTCCAGTGTGTGGTATAAGCGCACGTTGTCTGCTTCGACAACAACACTGTGGGTAAAGTGGGTGTGGTTGTGAGCCCATCATTCTTTCAATATGTAACAATAATGTCTAAAAATGAACCATGTACAAATTGGATATTGCATTGGAAGCATCATTACTGATTTTCATTCAATAATTTTTTTTTTACAGAAAACAAGAAATGTCATACATGTCAACCTAAAATGCCTGAATTCATTATATATATATCATAAAAAAAATATTCACCTCAAAAATGGAAGTCAAAATAAATAAAACCAGAAATAGACAACTAAAAAACAAATAAATAAATAAATAAAAACAGGCGATACTTTACCGTAGACAATTTCCCCGAATCAGTCTCACTGGAGTGTCCGGGCCCAGTTCCACACGATTCACAACCCTCCTCTTTGTCTTGCACCACTTCTCCCCACCTCCATATACACTGCAAGACTTGTCAACTGTTGGTTTGGGAATGGAGAGAGTTAGTTTTGCTGTGGGTCTTCTAGAAAATTTGTCCATCATTGATGATGATTGATGATGATGATGATGATGATGATGATGATGATGATGATGATGATGATGATGATGGTGGTGATGATTATGATTATGATTATGATTATGATTATGATGATGATGATGATGATGATGATGATTATGATGATGGTGGTGGTGGTGATGGTGATGATGAACCTTGGTGAATACTCAAACATAAATTTTCACACTTGATCTGAATTATCCACCATCAACCATAACAAATATAACACTATCTGAACAAACCCATTATCAGGTCTTCCAAAATAAATAAATCAAGAAACTCAACAATTCAAATAATAATAATGACAATAATCAATATCATCATCATCACAATATACACTTTTTGAAACATACATTTCTTTCACAAATCTAGACTGAACATCTAAACTGGAAAAACGAAACCACAAACTCACCAGCCTTGAGGAAAGGAGGTAAACAATCGTGCATAAACCCAGCTCCCATCTGGTCGACGGCAGCGTCTATGGGTGCCGTTTCTAACATCCTTCCCACCATCTCACCGACCTGTGGATTATTATTATTTTATTTTATTTTTTTCAATCATGTGAGGAAGAATGTAAACGAGAATGATGAGGTATTTTTCTGAAGTATATCTGTTTTGTGGGAGGAGGAGGGAGGAGGAGGGAGGAGGAGGGAGGAGGAGAGAGGAGGAAAGTTAGAGGGAGGGGTAAGGGGGAGGAAGAAGGGGGAGTAAGGAGTGAGGAGTGTGGGAGGAAGAAGAAGAAGGAGGAGGAAGAGGAAGAGGAGGAGGTTACTTGTAATAGTAACAAAATACAAAAAAAAAAGTTACAAGAACTTTAACAAACCTTTTTAATAAATGCTTCACGACCTGCAATGTTGTGGTCCATGTTGGCAATTCCCATGCAGTCGAGATAATTTCGAGGCAAACCCTTACGGAACTCTACGTCTTCTGCCATTGCTGCGCTCACTGCTTGTGGGAGCATCTGCAATGTTACAAATGTCATTAAAAATACTGGGTGAATTAAATCTTAAAAGTACTCTTGTTACTTGAGAATTTGGGATTTAAATAGACTGTGTGGACTTGAAATACTTTTAAACCATTCACGCCAGGGCTGTTCCGGCTCTGAATTCCCTGGCGCACTAGCCGTGAGCCTGGGCTGTCCGCTCACTCACCCCAAGCGCCGGCCTTGACCAAATATCTTGTCACTAGCGTCTGACCCAAAAACCACGAAATGTGTCAGCACGTCATCCGGCGCGAATGGGTTAAAAAGCAGTTTCAAAGACATATACACACATACATCCTCTATTTTCTCTTTTCCGCCCTCCTAATGGCTGCACCTGCAAGCCATAGTTCAATGTTCTTTTTATATGAGATGTCCTTATAGTACTCACATGCACTGCACACGTACACATATGCCTGTGTCCCACACCATCTACACACACATTCTCCTCCCTTCTCTTCCTCATCCAAATATCCTTACTTTCTGCAGGAAAAGGCCCCAAACTTTCTTCCCTGATATGAGATGACCATACTGTGCACAGGCACACAAACACCCAAACACACAAAAATATAAAAATACTGACTCATTCACTCAGGCACTCACACTCACTTAATCACTATGTTCCTTTCTCCCTTCTCAACCCAACACCCTAACCTTCTGCAGGAAATGGCCCCACGTGTTCTTCTGATATGTGGAAACCGTGATATGCAAGGAGTGGTGTCCCTCGACTGTGTGTCCCTGGTGGATGAAGCCTCGGGGGAAATACAGAAGGTCGCCCTCTTCTAGGGTTACATCTAGGATGGGTTCGCCAACCTCGTTCGCATCCAAGTTGCCACTGGAGTCTACTGGGAGCACCTCATCTTCAGTTCTGGAAAGGGGGAATCAGGTGTTCTTTAATGGAATCTGGGAACTCTTCTATGGTCTCTTAATAATCCCCTGCTTCTCCCTCTCCTTTTAATTTTTTATCTATTTTGTTTTTGAAAATTCGAAATCTCCATTAGCAATTCCTTAACTCTTTTTCCACTTCATAATAATGTTGGAAACCCCTAGCATATCCCATCAAAACCAATGCTTTTAGCAAGTAATTAGTACCTAGCAGTCACAGTAGAATTAGCATTAATAACACAGAAGTAGAACTTTATACCACAGTTTTACCTACACATAACCACCCATAAATCTGAGATAAAATTATAAAAACAATCTTCTTAAATCACCTAGGACTGTAAACACGCCATCTCTTCTTTCCTTCCAGTTGCAATATAAAGGCTTCAATATCATCCCAGTGAGGTGCAAAGCCTTGGGTATCAGGTGGAGTTAAATATCTGCAAAAAGAAGAGGTATAAACAAAAAAAAACATGATAAAAAAATAGGGTCTCTCTACTGTAGAAAATGAACTACATAAAGCAAAAGATTTTGTTTTCACAACAATTATTTTCAGTCTTTCTTTGTAAATAGTTGTTTTTTTTCTCTCTACAAAGGACACTTTTGTTAATTCAATGCATTTAAATTTTATTGTACTCACACACACACACTCACACATCCACATGTGCATAGACACAGACACACACAAAGAAAAAGAAAAAGAAAAAGAAAAAGAAAAAGAAAAGAAAAGAAAAGAAAAGAAAAGAAAAGAAAAGAAAAGAAAAGAAAAGAAAAGAAAAGAAAAGAAAAGAAAAGAAAAGAAAAGAAAAGAAAAGAAGAGAAGAGAAGAGAAGAGAAGAGAAGAGAAGAGAAGAGAAGAGAAGAGAAGAGAAGAGAAGAGAAGAGAAGAGAAGAGAAGAGAAAAGAAAAGAAAAGAAAAGAAAAGAAAAGAAAAGAAAAGAAAAGAAAAGAAAAGAAAAGAAAAGAAAAGAAAAGAAAAGAAAAGAAAAAGAAAAAAAAAAAAAAAAAAAAAAAAAAAAAAAAAAAAAAAAAAAAAAAAAAAAAAAAAAAAAAAAAAAAAAAAAAAAAAAAAAAAAAAAAAAAAAATCCATTTATTTTAAACACTCACCTCACACAATTTATCATCCAACTCAGCATCCTACAGCCACCAAGGCTCCTAAACACAAGACAAAACCCCCAACTTACACATTGGCACCGCAGAATGAATTGAAGTACTCCTGGAGGGTCGCAAGCAGCTTCCAAACCCGAGCGTGGAAGGTCTGTGGGTTGAGCATACGTACACTGCACCCGTTGTTGTAGTAGTCCCAGACCACGGGTGCGTGAGCTTGGCCTATGGGGTTGTGCGTCTCCCGCTTGCCATTGCTGTATGAGGTGATGTCGAGGTTCTTGGAGTACTGCACGACGTTCTGTTTATACGGTATGAAGGAATTGAAAAATTACCAAAATATGATAAAAAGCTCAATATAGAAAAAAGTGATTTCAATTACTTTTAATACATTCTTTACACAGTTTGGTGGAACTGACTTTTAATATTTTCTATTACAATAGCAATATATGGGAGAAAGACAAAATCTCCATGTTATAAGGTATGGAGGAGCTTAATCTATCAATCTATCTATTGACTAATATTTATCTATATCCATCTTCTTCATAAACTATATGTTTGTCAAATGAAAGCAAATAACCATAATAATCCTACAATTAAAAGCAAATAACCATAATAATCCTACAATTAAAAGCTTACAGACTCATCAATCAAAATAATAAATTGCTTAAAAGAGAGTTTAAACAACTGGCCAAACAACCATAAAAAATGTAAAATCTACATTTGAAAAAAAACAATAAATAGAATAAGTAATATTATTCCAACTTACATTATGGAGGATCTTATCCAAATCTGCCGTAGTAAAGAGACTCTCATAGTACCCGCTCTCCCGTTTGATGTGCAAGGGTCCCTGCTCCCAATACTTGCTGTCAGGGAAAAATCACAAAATCTGATTACTATGCTGAAAATCATGCAATATATAGGGTGTACAATACACTAATTCATACTATGTTATAACTACAATGACAATATAATAATTTCAATTGTTAATGCAACTGTCTAATGTTTCTTATAAGAAGAACAATAACAATAATAAAATGAACAAGAACAACAAGAAGAAAAACAAGAAGAAATTCTGGTGCCCCTAATTTTGAAGGTTTCAATACAACGATAAAAATAACAATGACAGATGTGAAACCTGCAAATTAAACAACTGCATTTACCAAAGGCGACTGCAAAATTATGAGACATGTTTGAAAGCAAGGTGGTGTTTCTCTTTTGTGGTTACAAGTCTTTTATGAGATGCTACCATATTCTAATCTCTAAAATTGTATTTCTAAAAAGATTTATAAAGAAATAATAGTAATTAACATTTCATTGCTATACCTTGAATATATTACTGTTAATAATGTACAGACCCATTGCTAGCATCATCAATATTGACAAAAAATAAAAAGGAAAAGAAATATCATTAACCCATTGCGGACGGGTGTCATGACATACATGACACAGGAGCTTTGGCCTGACGACAGGCATCATGATGTTCTTGATTTGAATACGCTTGGCTAAAAAGACGACGGAAATGTTTTCACGCAGAAACTCGGAATTATCGTCTGACTAGAAAAACGACAATTCGCTCAAAAATTGACAATTTTTCAGAAACAGAAAAGTGCTAGTGTGACAGGCTCTATCAGTGCTGCATTTAACTAAAATTGTAGTATATGATCCATATCGGCTCATTATTTTCTTTATACTCAGTGTGATAGAAGTATTGCAGTCTTATGGGAGGGCAAAAAGCAACTTTATTTTTTCGAATTCTTGTGCTGTCATGAACATATACGAAACATATAACCACCTACAATGAAGATAACATGAAGAGGTAGGGAAGAGGAATGAAACCTGTGCTTGTGACTGTGAGTGCCACAGTGAAAGGCCTCCATATTGGTACAGGAGTACATTTTAGACACTGGGTATGGATTGAGTCACCTTCCTCTCCTCATTCTACCTGCACAACCTTCATCGGAGGTACTTTAGAGCAAGAGTTCGTCAACTTTGTGTGTGCCATCGCTCTCTAAAGATAGTGCTTGCTAGAGACCATGAATGGGTGCCATTCAAGGCTTTCTCTCCTGCTGGTGCTAGGAAAATATGGTGCCATCTTGGTTTTTGTCGTTAAGTTAGTTTAACATTACAGTAATTACAGTAATTATGACAGCAGTTGCCATTATCACTTACTCCTTTTTCATAGCACAATAAAATAGTACAGAGATCCAAAATCCTGTACATCATGACACCCGTCATCAGGCCAAAGCTCTTACATCATGTATGTCATGACACCCATCCGCAATGGGTTAATATCACAATTAATAGAAAAATTCCACACCATCACCCTGGACATCTTTACTTTTACAAAAACACAATTTGATAAAATAACATATGTACCAAAAAAAGATATTACAAAAAAAAGCAAGACATAGCAATTATAATCAAAATATATTGCAGTTAAAAAATAACACAATTCATTAGTACGAAAATGAACAAGCTTATATCTTATTCTGTAAAAGCAGCATCAATATAAAAACTACAGACTATGATAAAGAATCAATAAACAAAGAAACAAATTAGAGAAAAACACTAATACAAAAAAAGGGGAAATCTTTTTTAAATAAATTCATTTTACCTAAAGAAATCTTTCTCGCTGTAAGGATGAATTATCCAATGGAAGGATTCCCTTCCTTCCTCTCGGCTGTCCTCTGTGTTCTTGGCTCCGATGTCCTCTCCCGACACTGGGGAAAAACGTCATTATTGTAAGATAGTCTTTTTTTTAATGTCTAATAATTATATGAACATCTTACCAAAACAGAGTTACACTTTTTCATAATTTATCAAAACACACACACATCAAAAAAGTTATTCAAAAAATAATTAAAACTCATTACTTCCACTCATTCATAGAATAACAGTAAAGAGAGTGGAAGAAAACAAGGTTCCAGGTCCCACCCAAACAAATATAAACTTACATGCTTCAACCTCCATTTCATTCTCATCATCTGACTCTGGTAACAGCTCTTCCATGACTATTGCTCCATTAAGGCTCCCATTCTGCTGCGCAACTTCTACTTCCTTCTTCTTCTTCTTCTTCTTTCCCTCAACGTTCTTCCCTTTGTTCTCTTTCTTTGTGTTATTCTCCTTCTTGCCGCTGTTCTTGCCCGTCTTCTCAGGGCTTGTTTTGTTCTTCTTCTTGGTCACCTTCTTGCCGTTAGTCACGGTCGTCTCTTCCTGCTTCGCGGCTTTCTCCTTCGCTTTCTCTTCAAGAGCCTGCTGTTCTTGAGCCTTCTTGAGCAACTTTGCCTTTTGGTTTTCTCTGCCGTAAGACACCTTCTTCGACAACATATCGGCTTCCCTGTACAGCATCTTCCATTTAGCGACCTTCTTACCTCCCTTTGCCTTGCCCTTTACTCCATTTGCCTTGCCCTTTACTCCATTTGCCTTGCCCTTTACTCCATTTGCCTTGCTGTTGTTGGTTGCTGCTTGACCCACAGGACTACCCTTCTTCTTGGCATTCTTCTTGACCTTCCCACCATCTCTGGTCTTTGGGTGACGGGGAAAATGACGTCAATTTCAAAATCAAAATTAAATAAAGAGATTTCTCTATCGTTTTCTTTTTTGCACTAAGAACTCTGAAGAAGCTATTACACCAATGTCAAACTGATAATATAAATGAAGCAAGATGACCTTTCAGCATCAGTTGGCAATAAAGTCTTAATGAATAGGTTAATATTCCTTATCCTTTGAGAAATGTACATGAAAGATCACAGCAACAATAATAAATAATTCAAAAGATTACAATAACTAACACACATCAATGATCAAAGAGTCACCTTTAAATACCTATACTTAAAAAACTTTTTATTCATCTACATATATAAGCCAAGTTATACTTTGAGAAATTGAAAACTGATTTTATAGTCTTACCATTGTTCCTCGGTAAACTGCTACAGCCGACACAGTATCTTTAGGAGCTTTCATGCTGGCAGCTGGTCTCAAGTTTTGTTCCTGTGAAAGCAGTACATTATTACAATATTTGTACTTTCAATAGTTTTGTACAAAGACACTGGACAATTGATTATTCAAGGGGAACCAAGTCACAGTTTTACCTCAAGATGCTTTAAATTTTATCCTTTTTGCATTTCATACAGTGGAGCCCACAAACACATAAAGTGGGTCTTTTTTTCTCATAATCATGCTGGCTGTGTTCTGTGATAGGCCTACAATCTCAAATCAAGCATGATCCTAATACATTGTTGAACATTCTTCACATTTTACTCTATGACCAACAAATCTTCAATGCATACTGCCTACCTAAATAAATTTGACGACGTATCTAAAGTGTGGACTATAACTTGTCTGAGCTTTCACAAGCATCTGATATATAAGCATCTACTAAACATGAAAAAGATATGATAAATAAAGACAATAAAACATGTCAATGTCACAAAACAAGACCCATTTGCTATTTATAGAGGATTCTGCTTCCTACAACCTCTTGTAAGGGTTGGCTGACATCCTCTTTGCTCTATCTAGTCTATAAAATCTTCAATTATATATGTTCTCATACGACAGAGTCTGGGTAGGTCACCAAAATATAAAGGAATACTTGGTTGAATGTGGGTCAAGCATCATTTTTGACTAATATATTTCATGCCCTTCTCATCTACCAATATGACATACCCGGATATTGGTACGCAAACCAAAATGACAAAACTCATGAGCCTTTGAAATATCCATTGGTTATAAGATATAATGGATCAGCTTGACAGTTCAAACCATATTGGACAAAAGCTCAAATTCATGATGTACGACTAAGAGTAATGACTAGTATATTACGACTAGCTTATATGTTCTATTTACTCTATATTTAGTCCTATACAAATACCAACATCTCAAAACTTATATCATACTCACCTTACTCGAACACAACCACCAGCATTAATTTGAAAGACATTCCTCCTCTAACAAATAATCACCAATAACACGCCTTCACATACCTAATTCCTTCAAAAAGATAACCACACGTACAATACTCATCAAACTACATCTGAACCGACAAACCTCACACCTTCTACCCTCCTACAACGTGCAGAAATGACAAAAATAATCGGAAATTTGATCAGTCGTACCACCTCCTCTGAGACCACGTGGAGAACATGTAAACAAAACGAGTGTCGCCGATGGTCGAGCCGGGCCGAAACGCGGTCGATTTAAATCCGCGTATGTCGTATGAATTTAATTGTCTTTATTTTGAGGGATAGAAGACATTTATATCATATATAGATCTAGGATGTGGTGATTGGGGATTGTTGCTATGTGTGTGTTTTGATTCTTATTTTGTGTGGTTTGTATATATCGTTTTCTTGTTGGTGTTGTGTGGCAGCGAGATGTAAAGGGAGGATAACTATATGTGTATAAGGAGGGTTAATGTAATTTAATCGATAGACACGAAAATACAAAAAAATAAATAAGATAATGCATATGTGTTGTTATACAAATATGTATGCATTTATATATACACATATATATATATATATATATATATATATATATATATATATATATATATATATATATATATATATATATATATACATGTAGAAGAAATATACATATATTTCTTTACCGTACATACATGAACATAAGTGTATCTGTGTATGAAATTTTCGCGATTTACACACATACAAACACATACACACTCACACACACACACACACACACACACACACACACACACACACACACACACACACACACACACATATGTACATATATATATATATATATATGTATATATATATATATATATATATATGTATATATATATATATATATATATATATATGTATATATATATATATATATATATATATATATATATATATATATATATATGTGTGTGTGTGTGTGTGTGTGTGTGTGTGTGTGTGTGTGTGTGTGTGTGTGTATATAGACATATATATATAGGATATATAAGTATAGATATGGATATACTATATCTATCTATCTATCTATCTATCTGAGTTTATCTACACACTTAATAATAATACAATATTATATTACTAATAATAATACATTACTAATACAGGGACACACACACACATATGTACATATATATATATATATATATATATATATATATATATATATATATGTATA
Source organism: Penaeus japonicus (assembly GCA_017312705.2). Classification (NCBI taxonomy): domain Eukaryota; kingdom Metazoa; phylum Arthropoda; class Malacostraca; order Decapoda; family Penaeidae; genus Penaeus; species Penaeus japonicus. The sequence continues at coordinate 28,278 of BOPN01008356.1, read as the reverse complement.
TGTATATATATATATATATATATATATATATATATATATATATATATATATGTATATATATATATATATATACATATATATATATATATATATATATATATATATATATATATATATATATATATATATATATATATATATATATATATATATATATGTATATATATATGTGTGTGTGTGTGTGTGTGTGTGTGTGTGTGTGTGTGTGTGTGTGTGTGTGTGTGTGTGTGTGTGTGTGTGTGTGTGTGTGTGTGTGTAGATAGATAGATAGATAGATAGATAGATAGATAGATAGGTATATCCATATCTATACCCATATATCTATATATATTTCTATATACATAAATGTATATATATATATATATATATATATATATATATATATATATATATATATATATATATATGAGGAAGAGGAGGAGGAAGAAGAGGAGGCGAAGAAGAAGAAGGAAGAAGAAGAGGAGGAGGAGAAAGAGGGGGAAGAGGAGTAAGAGGAAAAGGAAGAGGAAGAGGAAGAGGAGGAGAAGGAGGAGGAAGAGTAGGAGGAGGAGGAGGAGGAAGAAGAAGAGGAGGAGAAGGAGGAAGAGGAGGAGGAGGAGAGGAGGAGGAGGAGGAGGAGGAGGAGGAGGAGAAGAAGAAAAATGAGGAAGAATAAGAGGAGGAGGAGGAGGAGGAGGAGAAGGAGAAGGAGAAAGAGGAGGAGAAGGAGAAGGAGGAGGAGGAGGAGGAGGAGGAGAAGAAGAAGAAGAAGAGGAGGAGGAGGAGGAGGAAGGGGAGGGGTAGGAGAATGATGATGATGATGATAAGGAGGAGGAGGAGGAGAATGAGGAGGAAGAGGGGGAGGAGGAGAAGGAAAAGGAGGAAGAAGAGGAGGAGGAGGAGGAGGAGCTGGAGGAGGAGGAGGAAGAAGAGGAATTGGAAAAGGAGGGGGAGGAGGAAGAGGAGAAATAGGAGGAAGAGGAGGAGGAGGAGGAGGAGGAGGAGGAGGAGGAGGAGGAGGAGGAGGAGGAGGAGGAGGAGGAGGAGGAGGAGGAGGAAGAGGAGAAATAGGAGGAATAGGAGGGGGAGAAGGAGGAGGAGGACGACGTCTCGGGAACTGGGACGAGAAGATGGCTCCCAGAAGGAGGACTGAATAGGGAAGAAGAGGAGGAAAGGAATAGTGGTGGAGCAGAAGGAAAAGGAAGAGACGAATGCAGAGGAGGAGAAGGAAAATGAGGAGGAAAAGGAAAATGAGGAGGAGAAGGAAAATGAGGAGGAGAAGGAAAATGAGGAGGAGAAGGAAAATGAGGAGGAGGAGGAACTGAATGTTATGGATATAACCACACCAAACTCACACGGGCAGAACTGCAGTCGACATGGAGGAACAGGTCATTTCTTTAATACCTACGACCTGCTAAGTCATCACGTCGTCACCAGTGGGCCTGACACTATACATAAATAGATAATTAAGTCATAAGACAAACTCAAAATGCAATGCAAAAAAAAAACGTAACATCCGTAGCAACAGCCCAACCAAAAGCACACCATAAGCTACAATTTTTTTTTTTTTCACGTATCATCTTTCTACCAACTTGGTTCCCTCGTGTAAACATTGGGAATAGTAATAATGATGATGATGGTGATGATGGTGGTGGGAATGATGATGATGATAGTGGTGATGAAGATGATGGTGGTGATTATGATAATGATGATGATGATGATGGGGAGGAGGATAATGATGATGATGATGATGGGGAGGAGGATAATGATGATGATGATGATGGATGAGAATAATATTGATAAAATTGATGATTATACCACTTGTAGAAATAATGATAACAGTAGTAGTAGTAATAATGATAGTAGTGATAATAGTAAAGATGATAATGATAACTATCATATATTATTATCATTATTGTCAGTGTGATTAAAACGATAATCAATAAAACATTAGTAATAATCATATCATCATTCGTATGGGAACGGTAATGATACTCAAGTCTGCCGATGCTAATGATAAGATACATCAATACATTGAGAGCCAATAAAATTATTATAGTAATTATGCAATTAACAAAAACTTTAATACCGTATGGATAACACGTGATGAAATATAAAACGACACCATCATAAAGCTAACATGATTATAAAATACCACCGAAAGCATCAATATGGATATCAAGTAATACCAAACATGATAATTATACCATAACATCCATTATTGATATTAAAAAGAAATATCATCCATTTTGAATGTTGTCAAATCCAACTCCTCGATAAATAGAACTCTTAAAAAGGCACTAGATCCCAAAAATGAACCTAATAACATACTTTAAAAGAACCTATCTAACAAAAAAATAATAATGATTCTTAAAAAAAATTGTTCTAACGAAAGAAAGGCCAAATTTAGAGAGAGAAGAGGCATATTAATCCCTAAAAGAAATCTACAAATCTAGCAGAACCTTCCCGCCAGGACGACGGTTACGATCAGCTGGTCACAACAACATTCACAAACTCCACCTTTTGGTGAATAAAGCTCATTTCTTCGTATTTTTGGAGGGTTTTGACTCATTTCAGCTCATGATTTTGATTCTTGGGTGTAGTGTGTCGTGTGATAGAGGAGTTTTATCCTTTATTTCTTTTTATTTATTGAGGTTTTATGAGATTTTTGTTCGTGTTCTCAAACAGGATTATTTTTATAGGGTTTTTAATTCCTGTTAAAGGTCTATGTAATAGTTATAAACATTCGGTAAGACCAGAATTTATTTGATTTGGTCATTAGTTTAGATAATTCAGGAATAACCAGTGATTATGAGGGTGGAATTATTGAGAAAAAGATAGGACTATCTCTTCAATTCTTCACTAATACAATCTTATCAGTAATTTGCGAAATCATTCAATGTTTTTAACAAAATTCTGATTTTTAGTTTCATTAGAAGCCATGTTATTATTTAACTTTTTTTTGTATATTGTATCTTAGAGATGTACTTCAAAGAGATATAGGGATATTCATGTATTTATCATGATATTTATTGATGAATAATGTCAAACCTTCATGATCAACAGAAGGGCAGTTCCATTTGGATTGATATTGTGTTTGCATAAGATTCAACATTTGAAGGCACATAGTTGTGCCTTCAAAATGTCAGGACTCTAGCAAAGGCCAACAAATCTTTCCAGTGTATATTCTGGCAAGATATGACTTCTTGACCTTCCTGGCGATGTATCACCACATAATGAGCCAGTTCATGCACAATCCGGCCAGAATATGCATGACAAAAGTTTGGCTATTTACTGGGGCATTGAAGGCACTCCCATGACACTGTGCCACTAACTTGCTTAACCCTTTTATATACAAGAAAAAAACTAAGGTCACAAGAACTATGTACAGAAAGAGTCAGGTTTTTGGTTCTCATTCCATTGTCTTTTGTGTTTAGGTGGATTTTTTATACCTGCTTTTATGAAAAATGTATTTTTCTCTAAGATTCTACAAAGGATTCTGTCAGAAAATCAAGTTTTCCCAGGAATTAGATGTTTATAGAATGAAATTTATAAATCCTGCAGCTCAGGCTTGTGACTGTAAGCTTTCCATCACATTTAGACAAAGACAAGTGATAAGATTATAAGAATAAGTCAGACTTCAAAAGTGAATGATCGACCCAAACGCAACTGACCCACTCTTGATTTGGACTGATATTGAAAAAAATATTTTATCTCTGTAATGCTTACATAAACTGGTTTAATTCAGCTTTAATTTATTTTCAGAATTTATTTTTTGAATATGGAAAGTAGCTTGAATACAGGAATATAATTATATTAACCACTTACATACTATGAAATTTACATCTGATAACCATAGGATTCGATTATAGGATTTTGACACTAGAATTACTGAGTGCTTAACCCTATGGCGACGGTGCGACACACTCGTGTGACACAGCTAAATTCCCGATGCCAGTGTGACGTTTCCAATGCAATATTGAAATGGCCCGGCATAGGGGTTTTTGCGTAGCGCGTGCCCCATCGGGAAAGGGTTAAGTGGAGCATATTAGTGTGTGTGTGTGTGTGTGTGTGTTTTTAAGAACTATAGCCTTTAGATTTTGATATGTTATTTGTATGTGTTTACTTATGAGATCACTTGAATTTTGTAAAGAGTGGTTCATAACTTTTTTTTATGTGTGATTTATTTTTGAAATGTTGAAAAAAAAAATTGAATTTATAATTTTCAATCAATTGCTTTGAAAATATAAAAATCCATAGACCTCTCTCTCATATGTCTGAAAAAAAAAATTATACTTCAATTTTAAGATTTTAATAATTCCATTATTTAAGATGAATAATAATAATCAACTGGCCAAAAATTGCCCTTTTAATGCTCCTTCAAATGATACTAAGCAATAGACAATTGCATTAAAAGTGTAGATGAAGTAGTGTTTCAAACCAGAAAAACTCCTTCTCGAGAAAACCTGTCAATTTTTTTTTTCTATGTCCGCCCAGTGATGACGTCACGCCACAAGGGGCTTTAAATCAGACGGACGTTTAAATTTCACTGAAAAAGTTTCTCTATATGATAGCTTACAGTATTTTTTATGTGATAGTAAAGAAATTATTTTTTGTCATTTATTAAATGTGTTTGTCATAAATCACATCTATATGCTCCCCTTAACCTCTAAAAGACGTACATATTTAATAAAATTGTGCTCAGGTGAATACATGCCTATTGTGTATCAGCATTCCACAGGAAGCCAGAAAATGATTGTAATGTTTCCAAATATCAGGTGTATATCCTTCTCTATGATCTACTTTTCTCTTTTGTAATTATTTCTTTACCTTTCTATCATTATGTCATTAGCTTAATTACACTAATTGGGATTGGGAGTGTGAGAGCCTCTCAGAGAGAATTTAAAGTTCTCAGTATTGGACAATGGACACTCGGGTCATGCTTTTCTCCGATATCTGTGCTCCCCAATCTCAGAACCCAGAGAGATGGAACAGAATCCCTTATCCTGGACATTTTTATCTGAACAAAATACAGCATACATACTTCTTTCCTTCATTTTGACGCATTCTCATACTTACAGAATGGCTTAATATCGACAATGGAAGTCACCGTTTGCTCACAGGATGGAGAAGTGAGTCTCAACTTCATCCTTCCAGAGGGACTGACAGAAGAAACATGTTCGACCAGCCTTTTATGTGCCTACCAGGTAAGATATAGAAGCAGCTTTGTATGTACGGAAATAGATAGTATGTTTAAAGGTGTCAGTAAAGGGAATGTTCATTATGTTAAAGATTGCATTTTCAACATAATAGACTTTTGTGGTTATATCCTGGAAATATGATATACTTTATGGATTACTTAGAAATCAGTTTGTTGTCAACTTCGGGTTAGCACAAACTGGTTATTTGTATGATAAGAGAGGTGTGATGTTTCCTAGCCAACAACAAACAATCAGTATTGATCTAATACTTATTCATTTCATTATCTATGTTGACCATGATGCATGCAATATATAAAGAATTAGATTAAACAAATCAAGGTTAAGGTGAAAAAATCATGAGCTGAATTCCATTATAGTATTGAGGCATATGTTACAGTACAAAGATTAACATGCAGGGCTGTGTGCATGAGAGAAGGGTTTAGGCATAGACAACCCATTTGGAGAAAAAAAAAAGAAAGAAAAAGAAAAAGTTAATTCCCATATAGATCTTCCCCAGTTTACTGTATTTTGTAATGTATTATACTGTAAAAAAAAATAGTTCCTACAATAGAAAAATAAAAAAATATATTGTGACCTCTCCAACTCTTATACTTTGCTTAGGCTTGCTAAAAATCATGTGTAGCCATATATAAAATTCAATAAAAAGGGAACCATAAGATATAGAAAATAGATATATAGAAGACTACTTTTCTTGTAGATGGAATAGGATTTGTGTTATGTCTGGTGAGGACTGGGAGGATGATGGGAACTTTAATTGTATTTTTAGATGTTTTGGATTTTGTGTGGGTCCCAGGTCTCCTTTTCTGTTTTCCTTATGTTTTTCAGCCTTTGATTTGATATAGCTCATTCACTTTCTTAATCCCTTATCAATTGGGCAGTTTTGGCTCCGCCTGGATATTTTGCCTGGGGTTATTTCAAAATATGCAGGCTATTCATCCTCTGAGGCGGCAGCCAGCCACTAAGCGACCTTTTCATTTTCCCATCCTTCCCCTTCCACATCCCCATCTCCATCCTCATCCTCTTCTTCTTACTCTTTTCCCTTATCCTTTTCCCATCCTCCTTCCCTTCCTCTTTTCCTTTACTCTTTTCCCATCTTTCTTCCCTTCCCCTTCCTTTTCCTCTTCCCTTCCTATCTTCTTTTCCCTTTCCCCTTTCTGACTCTCTCTCTCCTTTTCTTCTCATCTCTTTCCAAAATCTACTTCACTACTCTTTCTTCTTGATTATTTCATTGCATTTCCCTCCATAATTGCAACAAACTAATATTGCATTTGTGAATTCCAGGCTTGCCAAGAGAACGGACTTAACCCAGTGTGGCTTCCGTCAGCCGAGTGTGTCAAACTGTCCCCCACTAAGCAAGATGTTTTTGTCTGCGATCCCTTTGAAGGAGAGGCTTTTAAGCACTTAACAGAGAGTGGTTTCAAGTGCGTGTAAGTAGCTTGGTTAAGTGTACGAGGCTATTATGCTTATATGCTGGGATTTGTAGGTGTGTGGGGGGGGTGATACCCCTTAAATTTTAAACCTCGGTTCCAGTTATTGTAAGTAAGTCACCACTATAAATCACTTTCCTGGTGGAACAACGCGATATTGAGTTAGTTTTGTTATGTCCTGGTTAAGAAGCAGCATCTTGTTAAGTGAAAGTGGTTAAAAGTATTCTCTCTCATTTTCACCAAACTTATGTTTACAAGGACTTCTAGACTGTTACAGTAATTCAGATCTTGTAACCAAGGTATCATAAAGTAATTTCAGGGACACAGAGGATCAAGGGTTTGTAGCAATCAAGTGTTATGTAAAGTTGTAAAGGAACCAATCACCAATTATTATTGCAAATAGTGTTCAGAGGAAGAACCCACCTAAGGAGATGATACTCTAGATTTAAATAATATGGGAAAATCAGTCTTGATTTCATTTCATGAGCAAATAATATATCCCCCTGCAAGAAGAAACACACCTCCACCCCTAGTCTTAAGGCAAGCACGAATCTAACCTCCATTAATCCTCCGTCAACCAGCAGAGTTCTCGGCCCACGGTGCCTCCTGACCTGCCTCCACCGCAAGGAGCCCATCCCCGAGCTGCCGTCCCCAATCCACAACACGGCCATGAAGGGAATGGTCGTCACCACCACAGGATTCGAGAAGGAAGTCAAGGCCGAGCTCCAGACGCTGGTTGAGAGAATGGCGGGGATTTACTCCAACAACTTCCACGAGGGGGTGACACACCTGGTGGCGAATGCGGTGGGGAGCAAGAAGTACATTGTGAGTGTTGGGGAGGTTTGGGTTGAGTGGGATTTCAGTCTTTATTAGTTATTGTGCACTTTGCATCATTTGCTAAAACCTTCAACATGTCACTCAATGGTCACTCAAGATCACTCCTAAAATTGTAGGTGGCCGTAGAGAAGGAGATCCCAGTGATGACAGGCGAGTGGGTGCAGGCAGTGTGGAAGGCCGTCAACCGTGATTTTCGAGAAGACATCCTTGCCACAGACCAGCAATTTTTGTCGTATACTTGCCCCGTCTTCAAAGGCCTTGTCATCTGCGTGTCCCAAATGCATCGCAAGGAGAAGGATGCTCTTATGAAAATGATTCAAGACAATGGTGAGGAAGGAATTAATATAAAGGAAGAGTTGTTTGGATAATACAATGTGATTGGTGATTGTTGAGGTTTATTTGTATTGAGGATTTTTGTGATATTCTGATCTCTTCCACTTCATATGGTTCTGATATCTTCCATCGCCTTCATCCCTTACTCCATTTTTTCTCAGAATTCAAGGAACATTCAAGAACAAATCTCTGAAATTACATAAATTCTTCTAACTTCCACCATCTTTTCACTCTACCTTAAATTCTGCCTGCTTCTCACTCCTACCTCAACATCTTCCTCCTCTTCCACCAAAGTCATAAATCAATCATCACAAATTCACTTTGTCACAATCACTTTGCAGCTACCAATAAAGCCCTCAACTTGAACCTATTACATGCCCATTATACTTGCAGGTGGGACCTACTCTGGCAGCCTTGAGATGGCCGTAACGTCCGTCCTGATCATCCCTACCCCCGAGGGTGAGAAATACACCCACGCGTGCAACTGGCGCATCCAGTGCCTTACCCCAGACTGGATTTATGACTCTGTGGAGCAGGGACACGCTCTTGACATGGAGGGCTATAAGGTGAAGAAGACTCGCGGAGCCTCCACACCCACCAACGACATGTCGGTGAATGGTAAGTTTTCCTTGCAGTTCTTCATTTTGGTTTGTATATTTTCAAAAAGTTGTTTGTTTATTCAGTACTCTGATTTTTATTTATCATTTTTGGTTTTATCACTATCATTGCTATTATTATTTTTGTTATTATTATTGTTACTTGTAGTAGTAGTAGTAATTTATTATTATTATGGTGAAGATTGGTTTATTATATTAATTTTTGAAAATAATTTTCCTTTAGTTTATACCTTTAAAAAGCATGATTTTTAATGAAGCATGGTAGAAGTAGCACTGTATTTTATGGAAGTGTGCTATAGTATGGGACCTTTGATTTTGGAAAGAAGTTTTGGTTCAGATTTTCCTTCTCCATATGAGGAAAGATTTGAGAAAAAAAGGCAATCAACGTAAATATTGTATTTGTTTAATGATGTAATAGACATACCCACAAGTATAAAGGAGAAGAAAGTTAAGTTTTAAGAAAAGAATAGATAACAGTAACAATATTTATTCCCTCAAAATGTACATAATGAACAGCAATTATTGCAAAAAAGACATGTGATAATGTACAACTTTGAATTCTGAATGTCAAAAATATTGAAAGCCCTAAATTAGTGCTAGATTTTTTTGGAGAATCATAAAACACTCTACCGTGTTGATTTAATAATCTCATTTTATGTATAGTGGCCAAATATAAAGAAAGTGTTGGAAAAGAATACAGAAATTGCTTCTATAGATTACAAATTAGGGGTTTCTGTTTAATCAGGCCAAATAAATGAATAATACTGTAAATCTTTGATAGGAAAAGATAACTGTTGAAAGGAATGGTAATCAATATGAGTTGCCAATAGGACCTGATTAGCCTTTTTGTTTCAGACGGCAAAAACTCTTCAAGGAGAGCTCCTTTCATGTCGGGTAATAATACAGTGCTATTGTTGTAAGGAACGAGAACATCAGCTGTTCCTGGTCTGAAAGCAGGACCTCTTCCCTAAATTTCACTGTCTGCTCAAAATTTGTTTAATCTCCATCTATCTGGTCCTAATTTTCTGCTATCTCCCCCCCACCCCACCCCACCCACTTTCTCTTTGTCTTTCTTTGTCTCTCTCTCTCTCTCTCTCTCTCTCTCTCTCTCTCTCTCTCTCTCTCTCTCTCTCTCTCTCTCTCTCTCTCTCTCTCTCTCTCTCTCTCATATCCCTTCTCATCCTTCTCCCCTTCCCCCTCCCTATTCATACCTCCTTTCTCTCCTCTCTCTCCTCCCTCCATCTCTCACTCTCTCTCTTTCTCTCTATCATTCTGTGTTTCTTTCTTTCTTTCATTTTTTCTTTCTTTCTTCCCATTGCTCTCAATCACTATGACCTCTTTCACTCTCAAGACATTTTAACCATACTAAATTTCATACTTGTCTGCAATGTCATGGTGCTAATGTCATAAATTTTATAATTTTGGTATACTTATAGGGCTGTGTGTTTGCTTGCAGGTTTATGCTCTAACATATAAATGTAGGTTTTTATAGGCATCAATATAAATGTAAATATAAATAGAAATATGTTTATGAATATGAATATGAATATAAATACAGATTTGAATAGGAATAGAAATGTGTATGGGAATATATATATATATATATATATATGTGTGTGTATGTGTGTGTTTGTGTTTATATGCATATGTATATATATACAATCAGAATTAATTAGAATTATTTAATAAATAGTGCATGATACTGTAAAATTAAACCATTGTTGTATTTAAAGATAGACTTTGGTCATATCATAATGAATTTTCCCATATATTTTTTAATCAAATGGTGCCACTGCCTTCCTTCCATTCTTTCTCATTTCAATTTGAAAACTACAATAAAAGAGAAGTGGAAAAAACAACCTCTAGAAAATAAAAGATAACTAATTGCGTAAACTCAACCTATTGCACTTAACAGCTTGTATGTATAAGAAAGAAACTAGAACCATGCACCTTCTCTTACTCCAGATTTACAAATATCAAACAGATTTTCTCTGAGTGTACAAGAATAGAACAATTTTCTCATACAGTCACACTACACTCATGTATAAATAACAGAACAAAGAATAGATGTCTGGTTAAACTATCTCCTTTTGTGGCGTCTATTTGTCTCTTTGACGATGGTGACTATAAAATTAATTCATGCTAGGTCCATTGTGAATCCTTGTCTTACTCTTGGGTGTGCTTCTCCATTTCCTGAGAGGCATGAGATTTCCGTAAGAATAAGAGCTAGGTCTTAGATACAGTGCCTCTTTCTTTGTAAGGTTTGTGGAAAGGAAATAGTTTTGAGTATTACTTGTTACAGTAGTACAGTAGTTTTTTGCCATAGAGATTAACAGGCAGGCAACAACTGCCCATCTACTCTGCAACAATGACCCCAGTTGCAGCATCTTTTGGAAGTAGTTATTCATTTTATTATTATTTTTTTTTATTGGTCAAACTTTGTCATATCTGCTTTTTCAGTTTCTCTTTGTCTCACTGAGGTAAGATCGTATGCCTTGACAAAGATTTTTTTTTTTTATATCTCCAACCTTTGATACCTCTTCTTCTTCTTTTCTTTTCTTTTCTTTTCTTTTGGGTGGGGGTGGGGGTCAACCATGCATGCCACTAATGACAAGAAATATACTAATAGGGGATACTGGATACCAAAAGCACAATACAAATACAATTACTCCTTTGACCAGACAGACAAAGAAAGACCTTCAAACAATACCTTCTCTTTCCTTGCAGTTCCTCCAGATGTGTCCATGTGCAGCACAATCATGAATGAAACAGATGCCATGAAAGTTACTCATATCAACGAGACCTTACAGATGGACACCTCTATGGCAGTCAAGAAGACCAGTGCCTTTGATGAGAAAGGTGATAATAGTTAGTCTTTCTGTCTGCCAGTGTGTCTGTTTATCTGTCTTTCTTCATTTCTTCAATTCTATCTATTTTGCACTGTCTCTCCTTTCTTTCTCTCTTACTTATTCTCTTCTTTTCTCTTTATGTTCTCTCTCCTCTCCTCTTTCCTCCTCCCCCCTCCCCTCATCTTCCTCTCCTCTCCTCTCCTCTCTCTTCTCTCCCATCCTCTCTTCACCTCTCCTCTCTCCTCCTCTCCTGTCCTATCCTCTCCTCTCCTCTCCTTTCCTTGTCTCTCATATATAATGGAAATACTTGACCCTTTATGGTATGATGAGAATTTTACCTGAAAGGAATACTTCATAGCCTTTTTACCTTTATTTTGTCTCTGAGATATAAGACTTCAAAATTTATTTCATCATTGTTATACTTTTGTCATTTATCAATCTTCTTATCTGTTTTCTTTCAGTGAACCGTGGCATAGAAGCTGTAGAAAACCTGGACCTGCAGCAGGCCATGAAGGCAGGCCTCTTCCTGGACGGCTGCAAGATCTTCCTCTCTGGTTTCAGTGGGACGCACATCGAGAAGCTGAGACGGATCCTCAATGCTGGCGGGGCAACACGCTTCAATCAGCTGACAGACTCGGTGTCACACGTGGTCATAGGTATGGTTGTAGAGGTGTGTGTGTGTGTGTGTGTGTATGTGTGTTTATTTGTGTATGTGTGTGTGTTTTAAGGGGTGATGTGTTACTGTGTGGGGCATTGTGGTTCTGTCAGAAGTGTATTATGATTATGATTGCCTTATCTTTTTCTTTTTTCTTTTTTACTTTTTTTTAGTACCTTTTATTTTGTGATGGATGATTTCTTTATTGTAAACCATGTTTTTTCATATGGAATTAGTGAATAACCTGAAAATATTTCATGTGTAATAGAAAGGATGAGAATTAAATCAAAAGAATGATCAAGTCCAATACTATCCACCCTCAGGAAAGATCGTAGATGAGCACCTCTCAACCATCCAGTCCTGGCCTGCAAAGCCCCACATAGTATACGCCGACTGGATCACAGAGAGCATCAAGCAGAAACGGCCAGCAGATGAGACGCAGTTCGCCCACCTCCCCGACGGCAGTGACCACAGCAGCACCTCCCCCAAACCGCCACGAAGACCTCCCAGGGTCCCCGTGCCTTCCCAGCAGCAGGAGAACAACGAGACGTATGTGGACGAGGCAATCATCAATCAATACCTGAAGCCGGGGGCCAAATTAGACGACACAAGGAATGTTAGCTTGAATGAGACGGCTAACATGTCTGCACTCCCGGACTCGCAGACGACATTTGTGCAGGGGATTTTCAGTGGTAAGACTCGAGTTCATTGTGAGGTGATTGTGATTTAACCCATTCACGCCGGGGTGATTCTGGCTTTACATGGTCGTAATGCCGGGGTTTTCGAATGCATAAGCCTAACGCCTCGAGACTCTCGGGCGCACAAGCCGCGAGCCTGGGCTGCCCGCTCGCTCACCCCAAGCGCCGGCCTTGCCCAGATATCTCGTCACCGGCGTCTGACGCAAAAACCACAAAACGTGTCAGCACGTCATCCAGCATGAGTGGGTTAAGAAGGGATGTGTGTAATTTTTTTTTTTTTTTTTTCTTTTTTTTTTTTTTTTTTTTTTTCATTCTTTTCTATCCTCTCTCATCCTTTGACTTTTTCTTTTTCGTCTTCCCCTTTTTCTATATCCACCCTTTCATTTTCTTCCTCCTTCATCTCTTCCCCCTCTCCCTCTCTACCACTCCCACTCCCACTCCACCTTTTTCTTTCCCTTTCCTCCACTTTTCTACCCCCCAGTTCCACTCCTCTTCCTCTTTCTCTCTCCCCACCTCCTCCTCTGCCTTGCCCCACCTCCACAAAATCCCGACCGTGCTTCACCTTTTTAATTCCTGCCACAGGACAAAACACCTCATCAATTAAGCAACCCAATCCCTCTCTCTCTTCCACAGGCAAGATCTTCACTGTGTCAGGGTACAACGAGGAAACTCTGGAGGACCTGATCACCACCATCCAAGACCACGGCGGGGAGGTCGTCTCCCACGACTACAAGGGCCGTGTCCACTACACCCTCACCAACCTTGATGGGACGGGGGAAATACACCAAAATGCCAACGAGATCATCTCACACTTCTTCATCGAGGAATGCCTGGAGAATGAGGTAGGGTGAAAGTGAACTTGTGGGTAAAAGGTGAGAATAGATGAGAGAGGGAATGAAAGAGAAGGATGATTTGTGAGTAGGAAAGACCATTTTGCATTGCTTCATTAACCCATTCACGCCGGGGCCGTTCCGGCTTTGCACGGTCGCAATACTGGGGTTCTCAAACGCATAAGCCTAACGCCTCGGACGCACAAACCGCGAGCCTAGGCTGCCCGCTCGCTTGGACCGAGCGCGCAGCTTGCCCTCATAGCTCATCCTGGGCGTCTAACGCAAAAACCACAATATGTGTCATCACGTCAACCGGCTCCAATGGGTTAAGGAAAGCTCAGAGATTGAAGTTAGGGTGTATGTGTGGTGTGTTTGTGTTAGGTAGGAAAGGAAGGGGATGGGTGGATGATCAGATGGCACATTTTTGTCATATTTTCTTCCTGTCTCTATTTACCTTTGTTTCTTCCATCCCCTTTCCTATTTTCACCTGCTCTACTTCTCTTTGTTTTCCATCTATTATGCACCTTGTGAGAATGATGCTATATGAAATAATGTTTGTCATCCACTCCCTCTTTCAGGGTCTTATTGATGTGGAATACTACCACATGCCTCTCCTAGTCAGTAAACAGATGAGCTGCCTGGAAGACTGCACTGTCGCAATATCAACATACAAAGGCAAAGAACGGCTTTTCCTGGTCACTGTCGCTAATGCTCTTGGGGCAAGGTGAGAGACTACACTTATTTTCACAGTATTTTTATGTTGATAGGACTGTTATAAGAATGTACTGTATATTGTTATAGTGCAAGACTGAAGGTAAAGTTTTTAGTGTATGTGTATTGTATGTTTGTGTATCATACATGAAAGCCAAGTAAAACCTTCATCCAGATTCCAAGAAGTGTTTGCCAAGAAGGACAATCGTGCCAAAGACATCAGGACCTCAACACACCTCATCTGCCCAAGTGCCGAGGGGGACAAGTACCGAGCAGCCGTCAAGTGGGGGGTCCCAGCCATCACACGGGACTGGCTGATCGAGTGCATCCGGACGGGGGAGAGGGAGCCCGAGGACTGGTTCAAGGTGGACAACAAGAACCGACGGGAAGTCAACTACAAGGAGGTCATCCGGGATTTGATCTTGAAAGGTGCAGTGGGAGGGGTTTATTTTCCTTATTGTTTATTTTTAGTGTGCATTGGGTTGTTGCATATGTGGTGGACAACAAGAACCAATGGGAGGTCAGCTACGAGGAGATCATCAGGTGTATTTAGTTGTCTTGAAAGATGGGGGTTTTATTTTTTTACTTTTTTGGGTGTGGAGGTTGTGTGGGGTTGAAGTTGGACAGGAGCGGAGGGCTGATGGTAAGCTACTAAGTTGTAATTAGGGAGTTGCTCTAGAAGGGTGGGGTATTTGGGGTTTGTACGGTTGTGGGGTTTAAGGCAGACACAAGGAAGTCATTAGGGAGGTGCTCTGTAAAAGTGAGGGTTTAGTGTTTGTAAAGTTACGTGGTTAACTATAAAGAAGTCTAGAGGGATTTGCTTTCAAAAGGTGTGAATCTGTGGAGATGGGTTGCTTTTAGTGTATTCTGTGTTGATGGGTTGTTGGCACTAGGCTTTGTCAAGTTACTTTTTGTGTTCTGTTGAGTATGAATATTTTCAATATGGAGGATTATCTCAAAGTATGTCCAAAGAAACTGGAATAGGAAAAGAGTTTCAAGTTGTCATTATATTTTGTCTATCAAATAAGTAGGGAGTTGCAATGACAATCACAATGACACCAACATCAGGCTATTATTATTATGACATCCTTGCAGACAGATAAACCAGCCAGTCCCTAAACCTTCTTCTCTTTCAGGTCAGTCGGACGACCACAGTAGCACAGTGTACCGAGTGGAAGACACTGTTGCTGGGGACATCACTGAGGTGGGAGCGACACCCATGAACAACAAGGTTCGGGCGTTGAGGGAACAGGGCAATGTCACAACGCCCTCGGACATCAAGACGCCAGATCTTGAGACTATGAGGAGGCGTAAGTTAGGTCTTGTTTTAGTTACTGTTTTGTGAAGGGGTTTATCAGGCATGCATGTAAACAACAGATGTTTCCATAAATTGTTAAGGCATGATGGGATAGTAAAGCAAGATGATGCAGGGAATAAGATGGCTTCTGTGGCAGACTTGTTTAAGTCATGACATGGCCATCTGAAGTTATAAAGGTTTTCTCATTTTGCCATCTTGCCAAGTACTGGTTGAAGGGAATCAGAGTGGACTGCCAGGGTAAGAAGCATTAATCACTGCCTCATATTCACTTTGGCACAAGTGGGGGCTAGGGTTTAGATTCAGGTCACAGCATGATCAAGCATATTCTGCATGTGGACTGAAGTATGCAGGTGCCTTGTTAAAAAACAGCTAATCAAAACTTGTACCCATGAGTGGTTGTGACTTACTTGTTTGTTAGCATAGTGCCAGCATGATTTTTGAATGGAGAATATGCTTGATTATGTTGTTATGTCAGGCACCCATACCACTTATGACCCCATGCTACACCCCCTACCCTGCCTATCACCAGCCCACATATAAGGTAGTGACTTTGGTGCTAACTCTCTCAGTCTGCTTCCACTTTCTCTTATTAGTAAACAATTTATGGTTGACAAGGGTTTTTAACCCATTAATGCTGGGGCCGTTCCGGCTTTGCACGGTCGCAATACTGGGGTTTTCAAATGCATAAGCCTAACGCCTCGAGATTCTCGGACGCACAAGCCACGAGCCTGGGCTGCCCGCTCGCTCAACCCGAGCAACGGGCTTGCCTCATATCATGTCATCACGTCAACCGGCTCCAATGGGTTAAATGCCCCATTTTGCTCTACCAAACATATTGTAAACATTTATTGTATTTAATGTTTAAAGATTGTAGATTATTATTTTTATTTGTAAATGGCAGGTATTCAAGCCTCTTGCCTCTTTCAGTTTACCCAACCCCGGGAGTGGGGAAGGGCAACGAGACCCTGAATGACATGCCGACGCCTGACACACCGTACGGAAGCACGTGGTTCCCCAACCCTTCGTCCCGTGTGAGGAAAGGCTTCAAGAGGCTGCTGGACTCCATCCCAGATAAGCCCGTGGTGAAGAAGCGCGCCACAGAGAATGGTACCCCAATGAACGTTCTCTACAAAAAGTTCTTCGACAATGTTCAGGAGACTTTAGATAGCCACGAGGCAAAAGTCCCTGAGTGGGCGGCAGCTAATGAGCAAAGGAAGGAGGAACATAAGAATGGCAAGAAAGAGAGGAAAGATAGCAATGAGGAAGAAGGAGAGGAGGAGGTCATGGCAGCTGACAACCACGGCCCTCTGACAGGGGTGGTGGTGTGCACGGCTCGCAAGCTGCAGGACCAGCAACGCGAGCTGTACCGAACTGTAGCAGAGCTGGGCGGGGACTACCGCTGGGCCTATGACCACTCGGTAACGCATTTCATATACCAAGGGCGCCATAATGACACAAACAAAGAGTTCCGACTGGCACGTGAGCAGGGCAAGCTGATCGTGGCACCAGAGTGGGTCCAGATGTGCCGTGATGAGGAGGCTAAGATTGACGAGAGCCTGTTCCCACATACGCACAACCCCAAGATGTCCCTGTCCATTCTGAGTGCCAAGACCACACCAGTGTCCAAGCGAGGCAGGCCCAAGAAGAAACCTACAGATGACACATCGCCAGACCTGAGGGAGAGACAAGAGGATGAGGAGCATGAAACAAGTCACAGCAACGAGAGCGAGAACGAGAGCGGCGATATGACTAACGATGAAGAGCAGAAGAAGGC
Organism: Penaeus japonicus; assembly: GCA_017312705.2. NCBI lineage: Eukaryota > Metazoa > Arthropoda > Malacostraca > Decapoda > Penaeidae > Penaeus > Penaeus japonicus. The sequence continues at coordinate 11,028 of BOPN01008356.1, read as the reverse complement.
AGCAATCTCCAAGCAACTCGAGGAGATTGAGGCCCTGGCCACAGCGACTGGCAGAAGGAGCGCGGGTAGTGCCAGGAACAGGTCCCTAGGTGAGAAGATGAAGCACACACCCACACGCCCCATCCAAGTGGAGACGCAGCCTGGTAAGTGTAACAGGATTTCATTCACAGTCAGTGGATTGTTTCCCAAAATTGAGCATAGGTATTATTGCTTAATTTAATTATGATTTGATTGATGTCAAAAAAGTGTCTTTCATGTTAAACCAATCCCAAAGGATATGCAATATTGCAACGGGAACGTCAAACTGGTGTGTCACCTCCGTCATTTGGCATTTAGCTGTGTTACACAGGTGTGATGCACCGTCATCAAAGGGTTAATTTAATAGGCTTATGGTGCTTATTTTAGCAAATAAATTCACCCCTGCACTAAGGAAAGTTGAGATACTTTACTCTGTCTCATCAATTGTGAAACCTGATATATCAAATTTATATCAGATTTTGCATGCTGGATGCTGTGTTCTGAATGTTTTTTTCTTCTTCTTTTTTTCCTTGTTTTTATAATGATTGGTTATAGCCCATTTTTTCAGACACTCTGAATTTCAGGGTCTTACCAAGGTTCAAAAGAAAACATTTTATGTAAGGCAAATGTCTTTCTCTGTCTCGAGGGTCTGGTATAGATAATTTGTATAGATAATTTGATCAGTTATGATAATCTGAAGTCGACTCAATGGTGCATTGTGTACGAGGGATGTAAGGGTATTGGGGGTTTAGCTTAGTGATTGATGGTTTGAGGTTGTTTAACCTGTTTGAGTCTTGGTGTGCCGTTGTTTATTTAGACAAAAATGACTCGACTCATTTGATGAATACTGATAGTAGATTCAGCTTAGTCACTACAGCATCTTGACACCAGACTGAAGAAGACAGAAAATAAACATAGTTAAAATAATTGGGCATGTCTCTCCTATCTATAACATTTTTTTATTTACAGTTATGTTTATGTACAGGAAAATTACCATATCAATAACATTT
>BOPN01008356.1:2500-5000 GCA_017312705.2 Penaeus japonicus | reverse complement strand
ATTTCTTCGTGGAAGCCAACAAGAACCCGGCCAAGTACGATCTTGCCAAGTTCGCGGCTGACCAGGTGCCCTGCCTGGCCCCCGTCTTCCTCAACGAGTATCTGGTCAAGGACCCGGTTCCTGATGAAATGGAGCACTGCATTCCCGAATACAAGGAGATTGTGGCAAGTATGAGGTGAGAGAGAGAGAGACGCACAGAGGAAGATACATATATAGATACAAAATGACTATAAGTGAGAGAGATAGGTGCATAGGGCGAGAGTGCGTGGCTTGTCTTGTCATTGGATGTTGTTTGTGGTGTCCTTGGAGATAAGAAAATTAATTTTGTTTGGGATGGATTGCTTGACTGTGATGCAATACTAATCTGTGGTAAGTATTAGTTTGTAATTTTTTTTTTTTTTTTTTTATACTTTATAAGTAGTCACAGATTGTTGTTCTAGGTATGATTACATTAAGGGATAAATTAAGCACCCCTGTTAATTTAGGGGTAATATCTAACTGTCTTTATTAATTTACTTTGTCTATAGTTACACACACACACACATTGAGTTTCAATACTTTTCTATAATATTTTCAGTGATCTTATTCTTTTTTATTATGGCCACGGTTTGATTATTAGCTTTATTGTAGTTAATGTTATCCTTTCGTCTGTTACTCTACCACCCTTTAATATTTGTTCTAACTTGTACTTTCTACTCTCTACTCTTTGCCTTCTAACTTCCACCATTCTTCCTTCTCTTCTACTTCCTCTTCTTTTATTTCATCCCTATTTGGAGAGTAATTTAGCAGTTTTATTGTTTTGGCTTTTAACCATATTGTTTGTTTTGGTGTGTAATATTGCAAAGGTGTTTGTAGTTTTAACTCCTATCACTTCTAACTTTAAGAGAGACACTAAAACTGACCCTTCTGGATACACAATTTACATGTATTTTTCTTAATTGTATTTCAGTAGAGCAGATCAGAGTCTCATTAGAAGGACAAGAAAACGGTAATGGGGTTTGGTGCTTTAGGTAAGGCTCCTCGGTTAAGGTCACAGGGTCTCTGGTGCCGCAGACTTTACCGCTCGTCTTGTAAACCTGTCGTAAAAACTCTCGTAGCTCAAGTGAAACTGTTCCCCTCTTCTGGAGAAGTGGTTCGTTTCTTACGGGTGTGTGCGAGAGGGTCGCTTTCTGTTCTTCTCTTCCCTCTCCTCTGACGTGTAAGAGAGTGGGAGATCTAATCTTTCTTGAATTCATGTATCGAATTATAGTGAAAAGTATAATTTCACTCGCATACAAGAGTGGTGTTTTTAGAAGCCAAGCAAAGGACCAGTGATTCATGTACAATATATCTCAATCATCATCATGAGTTGTGTATGATTTTTTTTTTTTTTTATGAGATCCATTATCATTCTTCCTTCTCTCATCCTTCCTTTATTCTATTCTTCATCAGAGTCATGATATTTATGATATGCCTTTATTGAACACTGTGTATTTTCATAGAGTGGAGTTGGAATATCCAGTGAATGCTGATAGAATACCAAGAGCAATTGTATTTTGAGACTTTTTTATATATAAATGTTCCTCCGTGATGCAGGATAAGGAGAAATATATATTTATAAATGCATATTCTTTCATTTTACCCCATGGTTTTAGTTTATTTTTTTGATTTGTGAGAAGAAAATGGATAAAAGTAAAATTACAACAAATAGGACTAGAAAAGTTTTAAAAAGATATCTCTTTAATTACTGAGCATTTTCCAGATGATGTATGACTTAAGAATATATAGATGATTCCTAAAAAAACAAAAACATTACTCACTTAATATGAAACATTAAAACTCATAGTTTCAAACCTAAAAACTCAACTAGTGCTATTGTGTATTAGTTTGCATTGTCATTTAAACTCAAATGTGAAACTAAAGGATCAAAATGAGATTTATGACTTTCATCAAACTTTCACATCTTTTATTATGTCAATAACTATAAAGAACTTTTTGACGAGAAAAAGTTTATTAAAATCCTAAATATAAAGCAAAGATAAATAAGTTCACAAAACAAGAAAATATTTGCAAGTGTCCCCTATCCCCCAAAAGGTCTTTTTTACCCCCAGCATGTTAGTGACAGATGCCATTATTAAGATAACAAATGACAGTTTTGGGATATGTGTATGTGTTTGCTTATATCCTCCATCTCTAACTTTACATTTCTTTCTTCCATATTGTGTTTCACCGACCTTTTAGTGCAGGATACATTTGAGCCCAATTCATGCAATCGTATATTTGTCTTTCATACGTCATAGATGATTCTGTCTTTGTCAAAATCGGTCATCTTGTTTTAACTTACAGCTTTGAGTTTTTTTTAGTGTTTTGAGAGTTTTTCAGCTTAGTCAAGTTCTCCTTGTAAGAGAGTCTTACAATAAGAGATATGCCAAGGTCAATATCCACACTGTACTTATTATATTCTGACCTTGCGAGGGGGATCTGCATGACCATACTTAGAGACTCCCAGCGTGATGTTATC
>BOPN01008355.1:32500-46176 GCA_017312705.2 Penaeus japonicus | reverse complement strand
TATATATATACTGTATACAAGCACACACGTGTATGTGAGTGTACTCAGGGCCGGTTCTAAAAAATTCCTTGGGGGTGTCAGGGCTCTGGTTGCCGAGTAGGGGATTTTCATGTTAAATAGAATGGTATTGTTATTGTTTGAAGGTAGTGACAGAATGTAAGAAGGGGAATAGACAGGTAGATCAGAAGAGAGAGATTTACTTATCGCCTTACCGATTCTGCCGAACAGGCAGCTGAAGATTTCAGATCTGCCAAGTAAACCGGCGAATTGTAGTGCTTGGTGGGGGGGGGGGGGGGGGGGGTGAGCTTGATGAAAGCAATTGCACGCTTTAGTGACCAGTCCCTGACCACAGTCAACATAATATTAACTGAACCTATCCTAACCAGACTTAATCGACTTTGACATAAAGTACTCAAACTGAACTTATCATAAACTAACCTAGTCAAATCAAACTAAATCATTCAACCTAATCAATCTTAACCTGATTTATTCAAACCAACCTAACCAAACCTAAACAAACAAAGGAAAAGCAAACCATATCATACTAACCTAACCTAAACAATCCAAACTAAGTGAATTAACTTGGATGCTGAATAAACGTGTAGCACCGGCCCTGGCTACATTCCATTTTTCGATGATCATAGACGGTTGCTTATGCAATGTGTGTCTTGTTTACATGTAATCCAGTAGCAAGGGATTCCATGTGCCTAAAGAATGCCAACGCATAATCAGCTTCAACTGGGAAGTGATTAGCAATGGGTCTCACGTACGGTGACCACGCAATGAATTTCATCACACAGACTTGGAATCACGTGACTTCAATACTAATTGTATTGTATTCTCTGCAGCATTACCATTATGGACTCGTCAAAGATCATATTTAGTTATTACAAGAACAGAACATTATCTTGATTTCGATATAATAGTTGATCTCGTAATATTGCTTAATATAACAATTATTCAATCTTGTAACTCCCTTTTACCCCCGTAGTGTTACCACTATTAGCATGTAAATATGTTATATATTGTACATTTTATTGAAGGATAATTGAAAATCCTTTTTTACAGTTAAAACCACTGAAGATGAGTGTATGAACGCTCGAAACGTTTGGTTCCAATTTTTAATAAAGAAGTTTTGAAGATCGTTTCTGTCTTTTGCTACACCGAAGAAAATTTTAGTTACCTCAAGGCTGGAAATAAGGATGTTTCTTCTGGCAACACTGATCTTGAGATTCATTATCAACATCCGCTTCCCAGTTGGAAGTTCTACTGCTTGTATATATATATATATATATATACATACATACATGTATTACATATATATACATACATACATACATGCAATGCATGTACATACATACATACATATATACATAAATGCATTACATATACATACATACATGTAGTACATATACATACATACATACAAAGTAGGGAGTGGGGGAGAGGGTGATGGCGCAAGCCGGTACCCCGGCTGGTAGGTCCGCGCGGCGAGCATGCATTGGCGGTGCCGCCGCAGGATGGGCTTGGCTGAACGGGCCCAAGCCAGGACTCCGGCTGGTAGGTCCGCGTGGCGAGGGAGAAGCGGCGAGGGAGCGTTGACGGTGGCGCGCGCGGAGCCGAGCCGAGACTCTGGCTGGTAGGTGCGCGTTGCGAGGGAGCATTAGTGATGGTCCTCTGCGGGGAGAAGCAGCAGGTGAGCGTTTAGGTTGGCGCGCACGGAACCAAGCCGAGACTCCGGCTGGTAGGTGCGCGCGGCGTGGGTGAAACATCGAAGGAGTGTTTGCATTGGCGGTGGCGTACGCAGGGCCTAGCCGAGACTCCGGCTAGTAGGTGCGCAGGGGACAATGTACCTTTGTGATAGAGTGGAGTGCTGCCTCTTTATGTGCCAAGAGTGTTTTCTTATTTCTTTATTTTTGTCTAATCTTTTTCTTTTTCTACCGAGGGCAACCCTCCATCTCCAACCACATACATGACTAGGTCCCTAGTTGGCTGACTCGGTGAGATATGTGTCGGCAAAGAGAAAAAGATGAAAGATGAGTTCCTGGCAAAAGAGGGGTGATTGGCATTTCGATTGAATCTTGTGCATTTTCTTTTAAGTTTGAAAATGAGTGTCTGGAATATTTATTGTTGGTCTTAGCACCCGGCAGTGGGAGAGAGAGAATTAAACAATTAGATGATGCAAGTGCGGGTGTTTGGAAAGCAGGGTAGCACAGCTCTAAGTGTAGTCGTTGTATTTTTCTCTTATAAATATATATATATACATATACATCATACATACATACATACAAGGTACACATTATATATATATATATATATATATTATATATATTTACATATACATACATACACATGACATACATAATGAGTACACATTTTATTTACATACATACATGTATACACACATTACAACATATGTATAAATATATATATATATATAGATATATAGATATATATATATACAATGTGTATATATATACACATTACAATACATGTACATACATGCATTAAATATATCCATATATAATTGTATATATACACAAATACATGCATTCCTTACATACATGCATACATGTATTACATATTTATATATATAAATATACATAAATACATGCATTATATACATGTATGCATGCATACATATAGATGCATACATGCATTCCATATATATATATATAGATATATACATGCATTACATACATGTATGCATGCATACATATAGATGCATACATACATTACATTTCTATATATATACATACATGGATATATACATACATAGATACATACATACATGCAGAACATAAACAAACATACATCCATACATCCATACGGAGCCAAGCCGAGACTCTGGCTGGTAGGTGCACACGGCGAGAGAGAAGCAGCGAGAGAGGGTTGGCGGTGGCGCGCCCTGGGCCAAGCCAAAACTCCGGCTGGTAGGTGCGCGCGGCGAGGGAGAAGCTGTAAGGTTGTATTGGTGGTGGCGGTGGCATGCCTGGTGCCGAGCCGACCCTCCGGCTGGTAGGTGCGCGCAGCAAGGGAGCATTGGTGATGGCAGTAGTGCGCGCGGGATCGAGCTGAGACTCCGGCTGGTAGGTGTGCGCGGCGAGGGAGAAAAGGCAGGAGATGATGGTGGTGGCGTGCCCAGGGCCAAGCCGAGACTCCGGCTGGTAGGTGCGCACGGCGAGGGAGAAACGGTTGGTTTGCATTTCAATTTAGACTTGTGCTTTTCCTTTTGGGGGTGAATGTGAAGGTCAGGAATATTTGTTGGGGACTTAGCGCCTGGCAGTAGGATATAGAGAATGAAAAAAAAGACAATTAGATGACGTAAGTGAGGGCATTTGGAAAGCCGGGTAGTGCAGCTCTAGGTGTCGTCATCGTCCACATCTCTTATATATATATATGTCAGGCATACATGTGTACAAAGTACACATTTTATATACATATGTATATACATACATACAAACAAGTAGACATTATATATATATATATGCATACATACATATTACATGCATAGCAAGTACACATTTTAGATATATACACATACATATATGTACACATTATAATATATATATATATAAATATATATGTATATATATATATATATATATACATTACACTATGTATATGTACATGCATTAAATATGTGTATGTACAAACATGCATTGACTATCTACATATACATATATATATGTAAATATATGTTTATATATATACATAAATACTAAAATTACATAAATACATACATACATGCATTATATATATATATATATATATATATATATATATATATGTATGTATATACATGAATACTTGTATTACATATATACATACATGCATTACATATGTATATATACATACATGCATACATACATGCATTATATATATATATATATATATATATATACATACATGCATTACATATATATATATATATATATATATATATATATATATATATATATATATATATAGATAGATATATAGATAGATAGATATATAGATAGATAGATAGATATATACATACATGCATTACACACACATACATATATACATCCAATACATATACATACATACATACATAAATGCATTACATATATATACACACATATAGTACATATACATACATACATAAATGCATTACATATACATACACACATGTAGTACATATACATACATACATACAAAGTAGAGGTAGGGGAGATGGTGTTGGCGCAAGCCGGTACCCCGGCTGGTAGGTCCGCGCGGCGAGCATGCGTTGGCGGTGGCGCCGCAGGCTGGGCTTGGCTGGACGGGCCCAAGCCAAGACTCTGGCTGGTAGGTCCGCGTGGCGAGGGAGAAGCGGCGAGGGAGCGTTGACGGTGGCGGGCGCGGGGCCGAGCCAAGACTCTGGCTGGTAGGTGCGCGTTACCAGGGAGCATTAGTGATGGCGCACGCAGGGCCGAGCCGAGACTCCGGCTGGTAGGTGCGGGCAAAAGGGGAGAAGCAGCAAGTGAGCGTTGACGTTTGTGCGCACGGAGCCAAGCCGAAACTCCGGCTGGTAGGTTCGCGCGGCGAGGGAGAAACATCGAAGGAGGGTTTGCGTTGGCGGTGGCGTACGCAGGGCCTAGCCGAGACTCCGGCTAGTAGGTGCGCAGGGGACAATGTACCTTTGTGATTGAGTGGAGTGCTGCCTCCGTATGTGCCAAGAGTGTTTTCTTATTTATTTATTTTTTATTTCTAATCTATTTTCTTTTTCTACCGAGGGCAGCCCTCCATCTCCAACCACATAGATGACTAAGTCCCTAGTTGGCTGACTCGGTGAGATATGTGTTGGCAAAGAGAAAAAGATGAAAGATGAGTTCCTGGCAAAAGAGGGGTGCTTGGCATTTCGATTAAGACTTGCGCTTTTTCTTTTGGGGGTGAAAGTGAGGATCAGGAATATTTATTGGGGGACTTAGCACCAGGCAGTGGGAGAGAGAGAATTAAAACAATTAGATGATGCAAGTGCGGGCATTTGGAAAGCAGGGTAGCATAGCTCTAAGTGTCGTAGTTGTCTTTTTCTCTTATAAATATTTATATATACATATACATCATACATACATACATACAAGTACACATTTTGTATATATATACATATACATACATATACATGACATACATAATGAGTACGCATTTTATATATATACATACATATATACACACATTAACACATATGTATAAATATATATGTATATATATATACACATTACAATACATGTACATATATGCATTAAATATATACATATATATGTGTATATATACACAAATACATGCATTACATATATATAGATATACATAAATACATGCATTACATATATATATAGATATACATAAATACATGCAATACATACATGTATGCGTGCATACATAAAGATGCATACATACATTACATTTGTATATATATACATACATGCATATGTACATACATAGATACATACATTCACGCTGTACATAAACATACATACATCCATACATACATACAGAGCCAAGCCGAGACTCTGACTGGTAGGTGCACACGGCGAGAGAGAAGCGGCGAGAGAGCGTTGGCGGTGGCGCCCCCTGGGCCAAGCCGAAGCTCCGGCTGGTAGGTGCGCGCGGCGAGGGAGAAGCTGTAAGGTTGTATTGGTGGTGGCAGTGGCATGCGTGGTGCCGAGCCGACCCTCCGGCTGGCAGGTGCGCGCGGCAAGGGAGCATTGGCGATGGCAGTAGCCCGCGCGGGATCGAGACTCCGGGTGGTAGGTGTGCGGGGCGAGGGAGAAGGGGGAAAAGAGTGATGGTGGTGGCGTACACAGGGCCAAGCCGAGACTCCGGCTGGTAGGTGCGCACGGCGAGGGAGAAGCGGCTAGGGAGCGATGGCGGTGGCGCGCGAAGAGCAAAGCCGAGACTCCGGCTGGTAGGTACGCGTGACGAGGGAGAAGAGGCAAGGAACTGTTAGTGTTGGCGGTTGCGCGCGCAGGGCCGAGCCAAGTATCCGGCTGGTAGGTTCGCGTGGCGAGGGAGTGTTGGCGATGGTGCTGGCGGGGCCATGCCAACTCCAGCTGGTAGGTGGGCGAACCGAGGGAGAAGTGGCAAGGTAGTGTTGGCCTTAGTGCGCGTGGGGCCGAGCCGAAACTCCGGGGCAGGATACTCAAAACTTAGGCAGTTTAACTATTATCAGTCCATTTTTTGCAAAGGTCCAAAAGTTAGCACAATGAGATGTCCAATATTTCCCTACACCTACCGTATACACTCATCTCTAAAACTAAAAACAAAATATTTATCATAATTCTGATGAATGTCCATTTTAGTATAACTGTCTCTAAAACTAAGGACAGTGAGTATTTGTCATCATTTAACTATTATGAGTCCTTTGTTTTTCCAAAGGTCCAAAGATTAGCACAATGAGATGTCCAATATATCCCTACACCTAACATATACTGTACACTCATCTCTAAAACTGATAACAAAGTATCTATCATCGTTCAAATAAATGTCCATTTCTGTATACCTATCTCTAAAATTGAGGACAGTGAGTATTTGTCATCATTTAACTATTATGAGTCCATTCTTTGCAAAGGTCCAAAAATTAGAACAATGAGATGCCCATTATTTCCCTACGCCTATCATATACACTCATCTCTAAAACTAAAATAGAGTATTCATCATCGTTCTAATGAACGTCCATATCTATATACCTATCTCTAAAACAAAGGGCAATGAGTATTTGTCATCATTTAACTAATATAAGTCCATTTTTTGCAAAGGTCCAAAAATTAGAACAATGAGATGTCCAATATTTCCCTACACCTACTATATATACTCATCTCTAAAACTAAACAGGGAGTATTCATCATCGTTCTAATGAATGTCCATTTTTGTATACCTATCTATAAAACTAAGAACAGTGAGTATTTTCATCATTTGACTATTATAAGTCCATTTTTTGCAAAGGTTCAAAAATGAGTCCAATGAAATGTCCAATATTTCCCTACACCTACCATACCACTCATCTCTAAAACTAAAAACTGTATTTATAATCGTTCTGGTGAACATCTATTTTCTTATACCTATCTGTAAAATTAAGAACAGTGAGTATTTTCGTCATCTAACTATTATGAGTCCATTTTTTTGCAAGGGTCCAAATATTATTATAATGAGATGTCCAATATGTCCATATATACACATCTCTAAAACTAAAGATAGAGTATTTATCGTCGTTCTAATGAACGTCCATTTTTGTATACTTATCTCTAAAACTAAGTACAGTAAGTATTTGTGATCCTTTAACTATTATAAGTCCATTATTTGCAAAGGTCCAAAAATTAGCACAATGAGATTTCCAAAATGCCGTACTGCATTCTACCATCTTTCAAACTCCAATATTTCCCTACACCTACCATATACACTCATCTACAACTAATGATAAAGTATTTATCATGGTTCTAATGAGCATCCATTTTTGTATACTTATCTCTAACACTAAAACCAGTGAGTATTTGTAATCATTGTACTATTCTAAGTCCATTTTTTGCAAAGGTCCAAAAATTAGAACATGAGATGTTCAATACTTCCCTAAACCTACCATATACACTCATCTCTAAAACTAATAACATAGTATCTATCATCTTTCTAATGAACGTCCATTTCTGTATACTTATCTTTAAAACTAAGAAGAGTGAATATTTTCATCCTTTAACTATTATAAGTCCATTTTTTGCAAAGATCCAAAAATTAGCACAATGGGATCTCCAAAATGCCATCTTTCAAACTCCAATATTTCACTACACCTACCATATACACTCTAAAACTAATGATAAAGTATTTATGATCATTCCAATGAGCGTCCATTTATTATCGTTCTAATGAAAGTCCACGTCCCGGGCCCTAACTTTCTGTCTGGATATATATAAGAGGAGAAGAGGGCATTGCATTAGTAAGGAGATGTCCGTGAGAGCAAAGAACAATGTACCTTTGTGATCGAATGGAGTGCTGCCTCCGTATGTGCCAAGAGGGTTTTCTCTTTTATTTATTTTTGTCTAATCTCTTTTTTCTTTTTCTACCGAGGGCAGCCCTCCATCTCCCACCACATAGATGACTAAGTGCCTGGCTGGCTGACTCGGTGTGATATGTGTCGGCAAAGAGAAGATGAAAGATGAGTTCCTGGCCGAAGAGGGGTGTTTGGCATTTCAATTGAGACTTGTGCTTTTTCCTTTGGGGGTGAAAATAAGTGTCAGGAATATTTACTGGGGGACTTAGCACCCGGCGGTGGGAGAGAGAGAATTAAAACAATTAGATGACGAAAGTGCAGGCATTTGGAAAGCAGAATAGCGCAGCTCTAAGTGTCGTCATTGTCTATATCTCATATAAATATATCAATCTATCTATCTATCTATATATATATATATATATATATATATATATATATATATATATATATATATATACATGATACATACATACAAACTACACATTATATATATATACATACATATACATTACATACATAACGAGAATGCATTTTATATATATGCATACATATATATAAACATTAAAACATATATATATATATATATATATATATATATATATATATATATATATATATATATATATATATATATACATTACAATACATATATGCATTAAATATATACATATATTTGTGTGTATAAATACACAAATACATGCATTACTTACATACATGTATACATGCATTACATATATATATATATATATATATATATATATATATATATATATATATATATAAATATACATAAATATATGCATTACATAAATGTATGCATGCATACATGTAGATGCATACATACATTACATATGTATATATATACATACATGCATATATGCATACATAGATACATACATACGTACATGCATATATACATACATAGATACATACATACGTACATGCATATAAACATGCATTACATATACATACATACATGCAGTATATAAACATACATACATACAGGGCCAAGCCGAGACTCCGGCTGGTTGGTGCACATGGCGAGGGAGAAGAGGCGAGAGAGTGTTGGCAGCTTTCCGCGCGGGTCCCGGGGGTTTGATCCCGGAGGGGGGGAGGGGGGTAGTCCTAGGCCCTAAATTTCCGTCCGGATATATATAAGAGGAGAAGAGGAGGGCGTTGCATTAGTAAGGAAATGTCCGTGAGAGCAGGGGACAATGTACCTTTCTGATTGAGTGAAGCGCTGCCTCTGCATGTGCCAAGAGTGTTTTCTTTTATTTATTTTTTCTAATCTTTTCCTTTTTCTACCGAGGGCAGCCCTCCATCTCCCACCACATAGATGACTAAGTGCCTGGTTGGCTGACTCGATGAGTTATGTGTCAGCAAAGAGAAGAATAGGGGTGGTTGCCATTTCGATTGAGACTTGCACTTTTTCTTTCGGGGGTGAAAGTGAGGGTCAGGAATATTTATTGAGGGACTTAGCACCTAGCGATGGGAGAGAGAGAATAAAAACAATTAGATGACGCAAGTGCGGGCGTTTGGAAAACAGGGTAGCACAGCTATAAGTGTCGCTATTTTATATGTCTCTTATATATATATATATATATATATATATATATATATATATATACATCATACATACATACATACAAAGTACATATTTTATATATATACTTATACATACATATATACATACATACACATTACATACATAATGAGTACGCATTTTATATAGATACATATATATATACATTAAAACATATACATACATGCATTAGATATATACATATATATGTGTATATATACACAAATACATGCATTACTTACATACATGCATTACTTATATATAAATATACATAAATACATGCATTACATACATGTATGCATGCATACATACATTACATTTGTATATATATATATACATACATGCATATAGACATACATAGATACATGCATATGTACATGCATACATACATGCATTACATATACATACATACATGCAGTACATAAACATACATACATACAGGGCCGAGCCGAGCCTCCGGCTAGTAGGTGCGCGCAGCAAAAGAGCGTTGGCGATGGCGGTGGCGTGCGCGGTGCCGAGCCGAGACTCTGACTGGTAAGTGCGCGCGGTGAAGGAGAAGAGGCAAGAGAGCGATGGTGAATGTGCGCGCAGGGCCAAGCCGAGACTCCGGCTGGTAGGTGCGCATAGCGAGGGAAAACGGCTAGGGAGCGATAGTGGTGGCGCGCGCAGAGCAAATCCGAGACTCCGGCTGGTAGGTACGCGCGGCGAGGGAGAAAAGGCAAGGAACAGTTAGTGTTGGCGGTGGCATGCACAGGGCCGAGCCCAGTCTCCGGCTGGTACGTGCGCGCGGCGAGGGAGAAACAGCCAGGGAGTGTTGGCAGTGGCGCTGGAGGGGCTATGCCAACTCCGACTGGTAGGTGCCCGCGCCGAGGGAGAAGCGGCAAGGTAGTGTTGGCCGTGGTGCGCGCGGGGCCGAGCTGAAACTCCTGGGCCGGATACTCAATACTCAGGCAGGCAGTCTAACAATTATCAGTCCATTTTTTGCAAAGGTCCAAAAGATAGCAAAATGAGATGTCCAATATTTCCGTACACCTACCATATACACTCTAATGAACGTACATTTTTGTATACCTATCTCTAAAACTAAGGACAGTGAGTATCTGTCATCATTTAATTATTATGAGTCCATTGTTTGCAAAGGTCTAAAAATTAGAATTAAAAATTATCAAACTCTTATGAGTCCTTTTCTGCAAAGGTCCAAAAATGAGTACAATGAGATGTCCAATATTTTCCTACACCTACCATATACACTAATCTCCAAAACTGATAACAAAGTATCTATCATCGTTCTAATGAACGTCCATTTCTGTATACCTATCCCTAAAACTAAGGACAGTGAGTATCTGTCATCATTTAATTATTATGAGTCCATTGTTTGCAAAGGTCTAAAAATTAGAACAATGAGAGGCCTAATATTTCCCTATGCCTACCATATACATTCATCTCTAAAATTAAATCAGAGTATTTATCATAATTCGAATTAACGTCCATATATGTATACCTATCTACCGATGGCAGCCCTCCATCTCCCACCACATAGATGACTAAGTGCCTGGCTGGCTGACTCGGTGAGATATGTGTCGGCAAAGAGATGATGATGAAAGATGAGCTCCTGACTGAAGAGGTGGTTGGCATTTCGGGGGTGAAAGTGAGGGTCAGGAATATCTATTGAGGGACTTAGCACCCGGCAGTGGGAGATAAAAAATAAAAACAAACAATTACATGACGCAAAGCAGGGTAGCACAGCTCTAAGTGTCGTCGTTGTCTATATCTCTTATAAATATAAATATATATATATACATATATACATATACATCATACATACATATATGCATACACACACATTACATACATAATGAGTACACATTTTATGTATGTGTGTTTACATATAGATGCATATATACATTAGAAGAGGCGAGAGAGCGTTGGCGGTGGCGCGCCCGGGGCCAAGCTGAGACTCCGGCTGGTAGGTGTGCACGGCGAGGGAGAAGCTGCGAGGTTGTATTGATGAACGCGGTGGCGTGCGCGGTGCCGAGCCGAGACTCCGGCTGGTAGGTGCGCGCGGCGAGGGAGAAATAGCGAAAGAGTGTTGGCGTTGGCTGCGGCGTGCACTGGGTAAGCCGAGACTCCTGCTAGTAGATGCGCATGGCTTGGAAGAAGCAGCGAAAGAACAGGAATCGACAGGGGGAATCCATGAGGGCGCCCAATAATTTCGGTCCCAGCCGGTTGGCGCAAGCTTTCCGCGCGGGTCCCGGGGGTTCGATCTCGGAGGGGGGGGGGGGGGGGAGGTCCTGGGCCCTAACTTTTCGTCTGGATATATATAGGAGGAGAAGAGGAGGGCGTTGTATTAGTAAGGAGACGTCCGTGAGAGCAGGGGACAATGTACCTTTGTGATTGAGTGGAGTGCTGCCTCTGTATGTGCCGAGAGTGATTTCTCTTTTATATGTTTTTTTTTCTAATCTTTTTCTTTTTATACCGAGGGCAGCCCTCCATCTCCCACCACATAGATGACTAAGTGCCTGGCTGGCTGACTCGGTGAGATATGTTTCGGCAAAGAGAAGATGAAAGATGAGTTCCTGGCCGTAGAGAGGTGGTTGGCATTTCGATTGAGACTTGCGTTTTTCTTTCGGGGGTGGAAGTGAGGGTCAGGAATATTTATTGGGGGACTTAGCACCCGGCGGCGGGAGAGAGAGAATAAAAACAATTAAATGATGGAAGTGCTGGCGTTTGGAAAGCAGATTAGCACAGCTCTGTGTCGTCGTTGTTTATATCTCTTATAAATATATATATGTACATATATATCATACATACATACATACAAAGCACGCATTGTGTGTGTATATATATATATATATATATATATATATATATATATATATATATATATATATATATATATATATATATATATATATATATGCTTATACATACATATATACATACATATACATTACATACATAACGAGTATGCATTTTATATATATATATACATACATATATATGCATATCACAATATACATACATATATATATATATACATATATATATACATATATATATATATATATATATATATATATACATATATATACATATATATATACATATATATATATATATATATATATATATATATATATATATATATATATATATATATATATATACACACACATTACAATACATGTACATGCATGCATTAAATATATACATATATGTGTGTATATATACAGGATCCGGTCTAGAGGCGTTAGGCCAGATGGGGAGAGCTCTAACTCCAACTCGGCGCTTCCTCAGGTGGCGGATAGGGGGAGGACACACAGATATGTGTGTTAGCTGTAATATAAGCGGGGCATGCCCTGTAGAATAAGCAGCCGTAGACCAAGAGCGGTGCCAATTACCAGAGCATGGAGGGCAGCTTAGCAAACTGCCTATGGAAAATCCACAAAAGCTCATTGACGGTGGCATGACAAGGCGAGAGAAGCCACCTTCAATAAGCTTGCTCTGAGGTGGGGAAGCGGCGCCTCAGTACCGGCGGCGGCGGAAGGCTCATACAGTCTTCAACGGCAACGCAGGATGGCAGCAGCTGGCGTAACGGCAATCCGGGTACGGCTCTGTGCTGCTCCACGAGAAAGCAATCGCAAACTACTTGTGTGCCAATGCGAAGCACACTCTACATGCAGAACAACCAAAAGAACTCCCCTATGGTGGCTACTGGTGGACCCTCCAGGCCAGTAGTCATTCAACAAGCGACTGGAGAAGAGCGTCAACCTGGCAAAGAATCTCGCCATAATGAAGTTGCAGCCCCAAAGCCGAAAGGAAGAACTGCAACGGAAACGGTGAATATTCAGAGCTGGAAGTTGAGCTTCAAGCGGAAAAACGAATTCAACAAAATCGGAACCTGGAACGTACGGTCCAAGGCAAACTGGACATTGTGAAAAAAGAAATGGAAGCCAATAACTGCGACATATTAGGTATCTCAGAACTAAAATGGACTGACAAAGGGTACTTCAGATCAGAAGATTTCACTGTATACTACTCAGGACACAAAAGTAACAGGACCAGAGGAGTTGCGATCATATGCAATAAGATGGTAGCTAACGCAGTATT
>BOPN01008355.1:22500-27500 GCA_017312705.2 Penaeus japonicus | reverse complement strand
ATGTTGTCTTTTGAAAAAGGAGGAGGATTTGAGCTTTTGAAGCTAAGCTGTCTCTTCATACTGGTTCATCTTTGATTTGAGACAGTAATACATCACAGCTGTAAATTATAATTGTGCTCTAGTATTGGTCATATGGTATATTTAAAGGCAGAATTACAATTAGGTCATTCATGTAGTACAAGGTAAAAAGTACATGAAATCAGTTGGTTAATTATTTCTAAAATATTTTTCTTGTTACTAAATGAATAAACATTGTGATAGGTGCAGTCAAGTGACCACCATAGCCTTCTTGCCTTTAGTGTTCTGGTAAAGGTAATGTATGAATTATCAATGGTGAATAGCACTTTTAATTGTGCTAATTTATTTAATAGGTTGAATGAATTTTTTATTTTCATATTGCAATAACTATCTCATTGAAGTCTTCTGATTCAATATACTACTTACCTTGTACTATGTGCAGAGGTAGGTGGTTCCACTGATACTTGTTTAGTACCAACTTTGTACCTCTATTATATATTGGACTAATTCTGTTACAGGTACTACAAGCAATTTTAAAAACATTTTCAAAGCAAAACTTGTTGGAATATGAATTAAAAGACATTTTTTTCAAATACATTTTCTTCATTTACCAAACAATGCTAGTAGTAGGAGTAGGAGTAGTAGATCTAAATTTTGGTTGTTGGGAGCATTTCGGTTCAATTGCCTGCATCCATCAAACAGCTTCCTCTTTTTGTCATACAAGAGGGAGAGATGGCCATTGGTTGAACTTAGATTTTATGGGTGTTTAAAAATGTACATGGAAATTTGTATATGTAGTAGAAGCATTTTTTAAGTGCTTGTCTCTCAATCTGTACTTATTCATATTGTGATATTTCATTTCTTTTTTATTCTGCTAATATTTATATTATTTTCAGATGGTAATGGATCCCCCAGATGAACAAAAGAACATCCATGTAAATCCAGATTTCCTCCCAAATAAAAACAAAGCTCCAAATGGTACAAGAGTTCATGTAAACCCAGCATTCTTCCAGAAATCAAGACCTGTTCCATCAGAGAATTTAATCAGCCAGAACCAATCTCTGCATCCAAGGCATAACTATTACCCATCACATGCATCCAGCATACCCAGGGTAGACCCTGCACATTACAGACAGCAGCAAGTGGCATCTAAATACCCCACTATAGTTTCTACATCAAGGGCTCAATATCCTGCCACCAAGTTATTAGCCACTGGAGCCCAGACACAGTATAAATATGAGGGCAATAAGTCTATGGCAACCAACCCTAATTTATCTTCCATCAAAAGTGATGTTGCTGCCAACTCTTCCAAATCCACAGGAGGAAAGTCTTTGCATTTATTGACAGCAAGACATGAAAACCAAAGACATAATGTAGGTAATTTTGCCATCCAAAAGAAAATTATATCTAACCCTATGTATAAGGGTTTGTATCCCAGTCAGCCAGTGAATATCAATAGAAAAGTATCTCCATATTCATGGACAGCTAGTAAGGGTCTTGTCACAAGCCCAAAGAAGGTCCTGAATCATAGTGTATATAAAGTAAACCAGACAAGTAACTTGCAACAAAATGCAAGTCAAACTCTGTGTAGTAGTTATAGTAATGTAAATAGGATTTTCACAAAGAGTGGGAACAAAGTACCTGAAATGAATACTCAACTTTCACAAGAAAGTGGAAAATCACAATTAGGAGCTACCTCTGCTAAAAGTTCCAACATTTTAGTCAACCCTAAACTTATTCAATCAATAGCAAGTACCTGTAATCCTGTGGGGAATCTGCAGACAATGAAATTAACTAGACTGTATCCAGAGCAACAGACAAAGTCAGAACAAGCAGCATCACAGCCTGTTGTTGCCAAGAAAAGTCTGCTAAAAAATCTTAAGGAAACTCCAAAGAAAGTTTCAAGGTTCAAAGTCATCTCCAAGACAAAGCTGGTGCGGCGGCGATCAAGTAGCATGTCATCAGAAAAGGGTCGCATTGGAGTGATAAAGAAAAGTGTTAGTACGGTGGCTCAACCCTTGCTTAAATTTCCTGCACAGGCTAGGAAATATTCAACCAGCTCAGGTTTGAAGAAGCGCTACCTTGTTAAATCACGAACAAAACTTGTGAGACAGCTCTCTGGCTCAAGCAACCTGAGTAAAGATGCTAGTTCGGGCAACCCAAAATACACATTGAAGACAAAGACTAAACTTGTCAGAAGAAAATCTAGTAGCAGCTCCTCAAATAAGACTGAAGAGGTTGAAAATCAAGCCACAAAATCTGCTAATAGCAAAACAAATGCAGAGAAAGGAAAGAAGTTTTTTGTGATATCAAAGACAAAATTAGTCAGGAGAAGATCAAATTCTGGGGTATTCAAAGCCAATGTAATGGTGAGGAATGCAACAGCTAAACCTATTAAGTGTTGGTCTTCCAAATTCTGTGGTCTTTCTCAAGTGAGAAATGTGAATAATGTCTATAAAGTGGTCAATAATAGCATTAGATTATCACTGAAACAGAAGGCTGCCAAGGGGATTATATCCAAATACAAGATCAATCGCTTGAAGTCAGATTTCTCTCAGAGGGGAAAGAGTAATGGAGAGAAAGCACTTCTTAGGCATGGAAATAGTGTTTACAGAGTGAATAACTACATTGGAATGTATCAAAAGCAGAAAGGAATGAAGGGCCACATATCTAAGTACAAGGTCAATCACTTGAAACTGGACTCTCATGGGTTTAAGACTGCAGCAGGGTACCCAGCCTTTAAGAAAGGGTAAGCAACTTTTTTTTTGTAAACTGATTTTAGAAGTTTTTTGACTAAAGTTTGTAATTGGTTATCAGTGTTATTAAATATATTTAGATATTTGATTTAAATATATATAATTGTAAACTTGATATATGATAACCATACCCAATTTTAGTACATTAAATTTTTTGCCACATTCATAATATATACAGGTTAAATTATTAATTTGTCATATTTTTATTTTTTTTCTAGTTTTTGTGAGTGATCCCTTCTAGTTATAGTTCTGCTTTTTCCAACAGGAAACTGGGTATTCGCTCAGACCGTATTATTAATATTGGAGGAATCTTGTACAAGTCAACCAAAACTTCATTGAGGAAGCAATTGGCCAAGAAATCAGAGAGTGAGAATAAGACAACAGGTTAGTTTATTTTTTCTTTACAATTTTTTTTGCTCTTGATTTTCCTAAAAGTTCCTTTAAGTGGTTGTTGCCTATGAGGAGAGGGATACTGGTACAAGCTTTAGCATTATCAAATAATAACATGCAGTATGATACTCTTCATTATAATTGCTTAACTGTTTAATTACAAGTATTTTTGAACTGGTTGTTACTGACAAATGTTTTTGTCCTTTCAGATTCCATGTGTGTTGTTCATCTCCGTGGCGACAAGTTCCAGGTTGGTGCTGGGGGACGAACCCTGAAGAGAGTGACAGATACTGCTAGATCTGGAGGAACGCAGCCTGCTCTCTCGAGAGTCCACATTGGAGGTCTCACATACTCTCGCACTGCAAATGGTCAATATGAACTAACAAAGGTTCATCAGACCCGGGCGGTGGTCAGGTACTTGCACTATTTTATATACTTTTGTGTGTTTTCTTTTGATTACATGATAGTGGGCATTGGAAGAATACAACACTTTGCAACATTTTATTTATTTTATGAATAGAGTTAGATATAATGATCTCTTGACAGTTCGGCAAAGCAAAGAAGCATGTTGATGCTGTCACAAAGAAGGAAGAGGGGAGCCATGCAGAAGCGAAATGAGTATTGTGTTTTCTTCAACCGATTTGGGCGATGCAGCAAGAAGGATCAAGGGGAATGCCCATATATTCATGACCCAAAGAGAATTGCTGTGTGCACAAGGTTTGTTGCAGAGGAATTTTACTCTGGCTTTGGTATTTTATTGAATGTTTTGTATTTATTTGTCAAAAATGTTTTTTTTATCACATGCATAATTGCAGAATGATTACTTTGATAATGATTATTCAACATTGTTAATGATCTTTATTGTTTTATTGTAGGATTATCCCACAATTTCTTTTTTTTCCCTTTGTTCACCTTGTTACATCTATTACAGGTTTTTACGAGGTCGATGCCCAGTCAGCAACTGTCCATTTTCACATGTCATCGACCCAGACAAAATGCCAGTCTGTTCTCATTTCGTGAGGGCTAGTTGCACACGAGATAATTGCCCTTACAGGCATGTGCGTGTCAATCCCAACGCTCCTATTTGTCCCGAGTTTCTGCAGGGCCACTGCACGCTTGGAGAAGAGGTACTTCCACATTGCTTTGTAGTGATGTTGATTGGGTTAATCAGTTTTTTATTTCTAGGTTGAATTTATGTGTCTGCTAATCAGTCTAAAGCTAAGACACTTGTTTCTTCTTATTTGTTTCTCTAATCTTTTGCTGATATAGTTTAATAATTTTCTTATTTAATGGGTATTACATGATTTATTTTCAATGTTTCAGTGCAAAAATCAGCATATATTGGTTTGTGAAGAGTACAGTTTGACTGGTACTTGCCCAAGAGGAGTCACCTGCCCACTTTCCCATCACAAAGGTCGAGGCAAGAGAAAAAGGTCTGAATCAGGAAAGCCCAAAAGAAGCCGGCTAACATCCATAAGCAGGAAAAGAAAGGCGAGTGAGAGCCAAGATGTTCTAGGAGGACCAAAGGTCAAGAACAAAACCAATAAGAAAATGAAGGTTAAAACTGGTCACGTTCCTCTTAAAAGATACTTCCAGTTTAGCAGTCTGGAGAGCAATGATGATGATGACAGTGAATGTCAGACGAGTACCTTGGACCTGTGTGTTACCGGTGATCAGCCATGTTCCTCTCACCCGCCAGAACCTTCATCTTTATCATCAGCACCATCAGACAAAGACCAAGAACACATTGAAGAGAAACAACCAGTTGAATTGTCACCTTCATCTTTTACTTGCAGAATGGAAGAAACAAGATTGAGACTCAAGACAAAGATGGAA
>BOPN01008355.1:5000-10000 GCA_017312705.2 Penaeus japonicus | reverse complement strand
GAGGTGGAGCTTTCTCCACACCACGACAAGCAGTCCAAGAACGAGAGACACAAGGCGCGCACAGTGAAGCTCGCGGTGGAGTGCGTGCGTGAGGGGACTGTGCACCTCCTGGCTGGTGACACTCAGGAAGGGCGGCCGCACTGGCTCAAGTGCCGCATGGCCCTCGTCAAGGTTGCAGCTGGACACATGCTGGAATTTTATGCACCACCCAAGGTATGTTATTATTATTATTGACAATGTTACACTGTCTCAAGCGATAATATAAGAAACGTTTTACCATATTTGCAAATCAGATACATGAAGACTGCAGGTCAAGGATAGGCTAGTTACATATGCCAAGGAAAGTCTTGCACCTGTTGATGCTTTGGCAATGCCAACAGGATGGAGCTTGAAGATTGGCAGTTTCTCATCAAATAAGGAAACAAATAAAGTGTAAGTTCTATCTTAGCAGAATGTACACGGTTTGTTGGTCATTTTCTGGTGATTCTATAACTCTACACCACTATCAAGTTGGACATGAGATTTTATGCCTTCCATCAGAGATCTAGCTATGTGGAAGTGGATTTGGATAGAACACACTGAACATAGTTGTTAGAAAAAAAAAAACATTGTATATATGCTATTAACATTTTCCTAATTTCTATACAGTCTACCATAGAAATTTCAAATCATGTATATTTTTTTAAACACATGATGTGATTTAGATTTGAGAGAAAGTTAATTTTCCTCAGTAGTTTTTTTGTGGTGGTTAGGACAATGGTTTGTAATTTTTTTTTTGTATAATAGCTGTGATTTTCACAGGCAAGATTCATAATTTCTCATTTATTTTGATGTGATTAGAATGAATCCTGTGTTAATTTTTCTTTCAAATCTTTAGTTGCCAAGTTAGCAACACTCCTTTCTTCTGCGCAGACATACTTGGGGGAATTTTGGTAAATTTTGGTAAATTTTGGTAAATGACAGCTATAAGTTTCACAGACAAGATTCATAATTTCTCAATTATTTTGATGTAATTTGAAGAAATCCAATGTTCTTTTTTTTTTGCTATATGTTGGGTGGGGAAGGGACACAAATGATAGAATACACGATTGATATCTGCCTAAAGCAGAATAAGATATATGGTTTTATTACAATATATTGGCCCACATGCAGTGCTGCCTGTAAAGCAATCATGGTTACCTATGCACCTGATAGTGCTACAATAAAAAGGTTAATAAATATCTTCAATGTTTGGCAGGATTAAGCTTGATCGAGTTCATTATTAGATCATAAAACTCCTTAGTGCATCGTCACTATTTATACCAAATCACAATCAATATAGCAAATACACACATGTCCTTATGATTTGACAACCAGCAACAAGCTACTTCAAAGCTAAGCATTGAAAGCCCAGAACAATAAGCAATATTATGATTTGCCTTTTGATTAACCGGTTAACAACGGGGGTATTTTGGCTCTAAATAGTCGAAACGCTGGGATATTTCAAACGCATAAGCCTAACACCTCAGGCTTCTCACTCTCACTGGCCGCGGCCAAGCACTATATGCCCGATCACCCAGTGTGCTGGCCAGGAGGATAGCCTCGATGAAATATCTCGTCCCGTCGGCTGACCCTGCCACCACTTAACGTGATATCTTGTCACCTGTCCTTAATGGGATAACTTCTGTAGATTAATTAAATGTCCAGGAATTGCTTCTTATCTGATAAATGATTCCTATCCAAACAAGTGCTTATCAGCTAACACAAAAATGTATGAGATGATTATTCATCATTTATATTTATACTGAGCTTCTGCAAGCAATATATTTCTAGATTAAAACCTCTAAATTTGGTTTGTGACGGAATTATCATAGATGAAGTGTCTTAGATTACATCAATGAAATTGATGTTCATTTATGTTGTGAATCTCTTAGTGTCCATTTTATCACGTTCCCATTCAACAAACTTTGGGGATATCAGGCTTTTAGGGGGAGATGGACCATAAATTGCTAGGGAGATCTACAAGTTATATCTTTCCAGAATATGTGTAGGGGAAGATGTTTGGTCTCTGCAGGAGAGTTGGTATATAGGTCATTAGGGGATGTCCAGGCTTTCAGAACACTTACCTTATATGGTATATTGACATATGGTTGAAAAAATAATTTAAGGCAAAGGAAGTAGGTATTGCTATTTGCTGGCATCACCATCATCACTTGTAGGATTAGGTCATTTTTAAGGTAATTTTAATTGTATTTAAGGAAAATTGAAGCAGTGGGATATTTCAAACGCATAAGCCTAACGCCTCGGGTTTTTTGCCCGCACTGGCTGCGGCTAAGTGTTATATGTCTGCTTACTGGGCGTGCCGGCCAAGAGGATAGCCAAGACGAAATATCTCATCCCTGTTGGCAGACCCTGCTACCACTTGTTGGGATATCTTGTCACCCGTCGTTAACAGGTTAAAAACCTCTTGAGTTATTTTTTATGAGAATGTACATGTTGTTCATGATGTCTTGTATACATCATTTAATTTTGTATAAAGAAAACAAGAGAAAAAGAATTTCTGCATTCTCCATGTAGTAGTGTTGAGATCAGTATATCATGGAAATTAAAGGATAGGAAAGCTAAACCATACTTCAGATATAAGATCAACTTTATTGGAGCAAAATAAAGTCTATTGGCGGGGAATGAGTGTTGAACTGTGTACCCCATATACTGATTAGTGATTATGTACAATATTTTTTCAAATATCTTCAAACCTGTTTCCCATAGACTGAAGATCAAAATTTTTAGAAAACTTGGGGATACTTAACTATATCAAGAACTAGTAATTAACCCAATGATGACGGTGTGTCACACCTGTGTGACACGGCTAAATGCCTGATGATGGGGCGACACACCAGTGTGACCTTCCCAATGCAATATTGCATAGGCCTGACGTAGAGGGTTGCCACTTCTCGCCGGGCCTGTTTGGATTGGGTTAAGAGATATCAACTTAAAATTTTCTTTGGCTCATTTTGCTTATCTCTTAGTTTAAAGAAAATAAGTTTCTATGAAAACAAATGCAGAAGTACCAAAATTTAACATTGCACAAATATAGCCATACAGAACATCATTGAAGATATGGATTTTGGAACTTTCTAATAAGTCTCAACACAAAACTTTAGAGAAACACTAAACACAAACTAAGTGTAGCCACCATGAGAATAGGCAAACAAAGAAGACTAAGTCCTACTGGCAATACTTTACAACAGACGTGAATAGAACAGATATTAGCCGTAGTATATATACAAAATACATAAGGTGTAATAAATCTTATTTAGTTATAGGTAATTATGAGCTGATGTATTAGTTATGATGTATTTTAAGAAGAAATAAAAGATGGGGCTGATGTTAACCCATTGGGGATGGGTGTCATGACATATATGATGCATAAATTTTTGGCCTGATGCGGGGGCGTCATGACGTATATGATGATAGTTGTCATGGCATTTTTGACATTCGGGGAGAATGGATATGTGTGTTTTTTTATTGTACTATGAGTATAAATCTATTTAGTGACTGATGATGACTATTGAAATTATGATTACCATAACTGCCATAATATTCAGCAAAATAAGTTTAGTTGAGAATCCCAAACACAGATGGCACCACTCTCTCTTAGGACCAGCGAGAAATTATGGCACTCAGTCATGGTTTTAACAAGAACTATCTTCTGAGAGCTATGACACACAACTAGATGCTGATGTCCTGCTCTAAATTACCGCCAATGTAGAATGTGCAAGCAAAGTGAGAAGAGGAAGATGACCCAGACCATGCCCAGTATCTACAATGTGTCCCTGTGCCAGTCTAGCTGCCCTTACTATGGCACTCACAGTCCTAAACACAGGTTTACTTCATTTTCCTGGTCTCTTCATATAATCTTGGCTGTGGATGGATATTTCTTTCATATTTGTTTTATGAAAGTACAAAAAAAAAAAAAAAAAAAAAAATTGCTCTTTGTTCTCCCATAAAACTAATACTTCTATTGCAATGAGTATAAAAAACATAATGAGCTGGTATGGCCTCTATCCTGCAATTTTTGACTACTGCAACATTGATAGAGCCTGATAGGTTGTGATATGTAGTGTAAAGTTTCCTTGCTCTGAAATAAGTTTCATCTGTGGTGCCGCACAAGTGGCACTAGTGCCCATCCTGGTGTCTAGGCAAGCAAATATATTTCTGTCTGCAATAGTTTAAAGAATGAAGCACATCAAAGCTGTCAAAAACAATTGTTATAGAAGATAGCTTTTTAAATAAGACAATTTTTTAAATACTAAGTTCAGTTTCAGAATAGCAATATATTTGATAAAAAGTACAATGACCACCTCATAATATAAGAAGCCAGTGATAAGATTAATTGTTACAAGTTCTTAAAATCTCTAGACTATTTTCCTGAACTCATCAGCTACAGGTGTATGGGAAAGAAAAATAGATCCATATGGTAAAATTCAAAAGCGCTATCCTTGCTGACAACTGATGTGCATCTGACATATTGAATTCCTGCTGATAGGGAGTTATCTGTGAAAGTAATTTTGGATGTTGAAGGATAATTGCTGATCCTCTCTTTTCAGAGTATGAAACCACGTACTGGTGTATTTTGCATATCAATCAATGAAGCAAGAGAGACAACAGACCTAGAAATGCCTGACTTGAGAAACACATTTGTTATCAAGGTAAGTTACATTAAATCATGTTTTTTATAACCATTCCTATTTCAGGAGGGCTTTAGGAAATAAAGATATTCTATGATAAAGGATGAAGTTTAGTGTAATCCTCTATTTGGGACCACCCTTTAAGCAACTGGATTATTACCAGCTTTAAAATCACATGATGGTATGCTTAGCTGTAGCATATTTTTTGTCAAATCTTGATGTAGAAATTACATTATATTGATTCAAATTTAAAACAAGCAGTTGATAAACTTTATCCAGCAGTTTCACAGTGAGCTTAACATCTACAGATGGCTAATCCTACCTGACTGG
>BOPN01008354.1:7500-15000 GCA_017312705.2 Penaeus japonicus | reverse complement strand
GCTTACATCTCTTTCAATGCGATTTACTTCGTCGAATAACTTTTCCTATCGCTTTTACAATCCAAGTTCAGAATCCCCACACCAAACAAGTTACACTTTTCACTGAAACATCTCTCCTTCCATTCTGAAATTCCTTCCATTTCCTTTCATTGGAATCGTGTCATCTCACCACTCTCCTAGAAGGGTGTATCCTGTCATATCAAAGGGCTTGGTTGATTTTATGCCCCGATGCCCGATTTTATGCCCCGGCATGTGGTTCCGCTAATTTCCTCGTGGCACTGCGTCGGGAACTATGCCATCTCCCTCTATTAATTGAATATTTATTTCTTCCTCGTATGAATAACTCTGAAGCTAGTTAGTGTTGTGTTCTTATTGCTCTGATTGGGTTAACCTCTTAACGCCGGATGACGAGATATCACGTCTAGTGAGTTATCCAGGAAATGCTGGATAACTCATACAATTGAAAAAGCAAACGGAAATTCCTTGTTGATTAGTGAGCGAAGGCGAAAATTGCATTTGGAATTAATCGTTTCGTCGAAATAAACCGGCTTCTTGTTGTGGATTAAACCATTTCTCCGTCAAATTTCAAATAGTCAAAATATACAGCAATAAAGAATTAGAGTTTAATTACTACATCTGGATGATGAGGAGGACGAGAAGGAAGAAGAAAAAAAACAGAAGAACAGTAGCAAGAAGAGGAAGAAAAAGTAAAAAACAAAAAACAAAAGCACAAACACACACCCAATAATATAATTAAAAATCCACATCTCTTTTCCTGCATTGGCGTGGAGCTGAATCTCGGGGACCTCCTCCTATTCAGGCAAATGAGCGCTGAAGAAAAAAACTGAGGTAGATTTTTAATTATATTATTATGTATGTTTCTCTTTCTCTCTCTCTCTCTCTCTCTCTCTCTCTCTCTCTCTCTCTCTCTCTCTCTCTCTCTCTCTCTGTGTGTGTGTGTGTGTGTGTGTGTGTGTGTGTGTGTGTGTGTGTGTGTGTGTGTGTGTGTGTGTGTGTGTGTGTGTGTGTGTGTGTGTGTGTGTGTATGTGTGTGTGTGTCGCTTCTTGATACCTTCGTCCATGCAGTCTTGCGCCACCCTATGGCCATTGTCTGGGTCTTTCCTGTTGGATATCCGGTCCGCCTCAGTCATTTGGAGTGAATAGTTGCACGCAGGAATTGTCGAGCTTTTCTCTTCCTCTCGTGTGTGCGTTTCAGGGGGAGGGTGTGTATGCATTGTACGTTTCAGGGGGAGGGTGTGTATGTCATTGGCCGTTTCAGGAGGTGTGTATGCATTATACGTTTCAGGGGAGGGTGTGTATGCAATTATACGTTTCAGGGGAGGGTGTTTATGCAATTATACGTTTCAGGGGGTATGCATTATACGTTTCAGGGGAGGTGTTTATGCAATTATACGTTTCGGGAGGTGTTTATGCAATTATACGTTTCAGGGGAGGGTGTATGCATTACTACGTTTCAGGGGAGGGTGTGTATGCATTATACGTTTCAGGGGGAAGGGGGTGTATGCATTATACGTTTCAGGGGAGGTGTTTATGGGAGTATACGTTTCAGGGGGAGGGTGTGTATGCATTATACGTTTCAGGGGGAAGGGGGTGTATGCATTATACGTTTCAGGGGGAGGGTGTGTATGCATTATACGTTTCAGGGGGAGGGTGTGTATGCATTATACGTTTCAGGGGGAGGGTGTGTATGCATTATACGTTTCAGGGGGAAGGGGGTGTATGCATTATACGTTTCAGGGGGAGGGTGTGTATGCATTATACGTTTCAGGGGGAGGGGGTGTATGCATTATACGTTTCGGGGGGGAGGGTGTGTATGCATTATACGTTTCAGGGGGAGGGTGTGTATGCATTATACGTTTCAGGGGGGGGGTGTATGCATTATACGTTTCAGGGGGAGGGTGTGTATGCATTATACGTTTCAGGGGAGGTGTGTATGCATTATACGTTTCAGGGGAGGGGTGTATGCATTATACGTTTCAGGGGGAAGGGGGTGTATGCATTATACGTTTCAGGGGAGGTGTGTATGCATTATACGTTTCGGGGGAGGTGTGTATGCATTATACGTTTCAGGGGGAAGTGTTTATGCATTATACGTTTCAGGGGGAGGGTGTGTATGCATTATACGTTTCAGGGGAGGGTGTATGCATTATACGTTTCAGGGGGAGGGGGTGTATGCATTATACGTTTCAGGGGGAAGAGGGTGTATGCATTGTACGTTTCAGGGGAAGGGGTGTATGCATTATACGTTTTCAGGGGTGGGGGGGGTGTATGCATTATACGTTTCAGGGGGAGGGGGTGTATGCATTATACGTTTCAGGGGGGGGGTGTATGCATTATACGTTTCAGGGGGAGGGTGTGTATGCATTATACGTTTCAGGGGGAGGGTGTGTATGCATTATACGTTTCAGGGGGAGGGGGTGTATGCATTGTACGTTTCAGGGGGGGGGTGTATGCATTATACGTTTCAGGGGGAGGGTTTATGCATTATACGTTTCAGGGGAGGTGTGTATGCATTATACGTTTCAGGGGGGGTGTGTATGCATTATACGTTTCAGGGGGAGGGTGTGTATGCATTATACGTTTCAGGGGGAGGTGTGTACGCATTATACGTTTCAGGGGGAAGGGGGTGTATGCATTATACGTTTGAGGGGGAGGGTGTGTATGCATTATACGTTTCAGGGGGAAGGGGGTGTATGCATTATACGTTTCAGGGGGAGGGTGTGTATGCATTATACGTTTTCAGGGGAGGGTGTTTATGCATTGTACGTTTCAGGGGGAGGGTGTGTATGCATTATACGTTTCAGGGGGAGGGTGTGTATGCATTATACGTTTCAGGGGGAAGGGGTGTATGCATTATACGTTTCAGGGGAGGTGTGTATGCATTATACGTTTCAGGGGGAAGGGGGTGTATGCATTATACGTTTCAGGGGGAGGGTGTGTATGCATTATACGTTTCAGGGGGAGGGTGTGTATGCATTATACGTTTCAGGGGAGGGTGTATGCATTATACGTTTCAGGGGGGGGGTGTATGCATTATACGTTTCAGGGGGAGGGTGTGTATGCATTATACGTTTCAGGGGGAGGGTGTGTATGCATTATACGTTTCAGGGGGAGGGTGTGTATGCATTATACGTTTCAGGGGGAGGGTGTGTATGCATTGTACGTTTCAGGGGGAGGGTGTGTATGCATTATACGTTTCAGGGGGAGGGTGTGTATGCATTATACGTTTCAGGGGAGGAGTGTGTACGCATTATACGTTTCAGGGGGAGGGTGTGTATGCATTATACGTTTCAGGGGGAGGGGGTGTATGCATTATACGTTTCAGGGGGAGGGTGTGTATGCATTATACGTTTCAGGGGGAGGGGGTGTATGCATTGTACGTTTCAGGGGGAAGTGTGTATGCATTATACGTTTCAGGGGGAGGGGGTGTATGCATTGTACGTTTCAGGGGGAGGGTGTGTATGCATTATACGTTTCAGGGGGAGGGTGTGTATGCATTGTACGTTTCAGAGGGGGAGGTGTGTATGCATTATACGTTTCAGGGGAGGGGGTGTATGCATTATACGTTTCTGGGGAGGGTGTATACATTGTACGTTTCAGGGGAGGTGTGTATGCATTATACGTTTCAGGGAGGGTGGTGTATGCATTGTTCGTTTCAGGGGAGGGTGTGTATGCATTATACGTTTCAGGGGGAAGGGGGTGTATGCATTATACGTTTCAGGGGAGGGAGTGTGTATGCATTATACGTTTCAGGGAAGGGGGTGTATGCATTGTACGTTTCAGGGGGAGGGTGTGTATGCATTATACGTTTCAGGGGAGGTGTGTATGCATTGTACGTTTCAGGGGAAGGGGGTGTATGCATTATACGTTTCAGGGGAAGGGTGTATGCATTATACGTTTCAGGGGGAGGGTGTGTATGCATTATACGTTTCAGGGGGAGGGTGTGTATGCATTATGCGTTTCAGGAGGTGTGCATGCATTATACGTTTCAGGGAGGGTGTGCATGCATTGTACGTTTCAGGGGAAGGGGGTGTATGCATTATACGTTTCAGGGGGAGGGGGTGTATGCATTATACGTTTGAGGGGGAGGGTGTGTATGCATTATACGTTTCAGGGGGAAGGGGGTGTATGCATTATACGTTTCAGGGGGGAGGGTGCATGCATTATACGTTTCAGGGAAGGGTGTGCATGCATTATACGTTTCAGTGGGAGGTGTGTATGCATTATACGTTTCAGGGGGAGGGGGTGTATGCATTATACGTTTCAGGGGGAGGGTGTGTATGCATTATACGTTTCAGGGGAGGGGTGTATACATTATACGTTTCAGGGGGAGGGGGTGTATGCATTATACGTTTCAGGGGGAGGGTGTGTATGCATTATACGTTTCAGGGGGAGGGGGTGTATGCATTATACGTTTCAGGGGGAGGGTGTGTATGCATTATACGTTTCAGGGGGAGGGTGTGTATGCATTATACGTTTCAGGGGGAGGGTGTGTATGCATTATACGTTTCAGGGAGGGTGTATGCATTATACGTTTCAGGGGGAGGGGGTGTATGCATTATACGTTTCAGGGGGAGGGTGTGTATGCATTATACGTTTCAGGGGGAGGGGGTGTATGCATTATACGTTTCAGGGGGGGGGGTGTAAGCATTATACGTTTCAGGGGGAGGGTGTTTATGCATTATACGTTTCGGGGGAAGGGTGTGTGTATGCATTATACGTTTCAGGGGGAGGGTGTGTATGCATTATACGTTTCAGGGGGAGGGTGTGTATGCATTATACGTTTCAGGGGGAGGGTGTGTATGCATTATACGTTTCAGGGGGAGGGTGTGTATGCATTATACGTTTCAGGGGGAGGGGGTGTATGCATTATACGTTTCAGGAGGAAGGGTGTATGCATTGTACGTTTCAGGGGGAGGGTGTGTATGCATTATACGTTTCAGGGGGGGGGTGTATGCATTATACGTTTCAGGGGGAGGGTGTTTATGCAATTATACGTTTCAGGGGGGGGGGTATGCATTATACGTTTCAGGGGGGGGGTGTATGCATTATACGTTTCAGGGGGAGGGGGTGTATGCATTGTACGTTTCAGGGGGAGGGTGTTTATGCATTGTACGTTTCAGGGGGAGGGTGTGTATGCATTATACGTTTCAGGGGGAGGGGCTGTATGCATTGTACGTTTCAGGGGGGGGGGTGTATGCATTATACGTTTCAGGGGGAGGGTGTGTATGCATTGTACGTTTCAGGGGGAGGGGGTGTATGCATTATACGTTTCAGGGGGAAGGGGTGTATGCATTATACGCTTCAGGGGGAAGGGGTGTATGCATTATACGTTTCAGGGGGGGGGGGGTGTATGCATTATACGTTTGAGGGGGAGGGTGTGTATGCATTATACGTTTCAGGGGGAAGGGGGTGTATGCATTATACGTTTCAGGGGGAGGGGGTGTATGCATTATATGTTTCGAGTGCAAAATCTGAGCGATGAAGTTAGACAGATCTATGATCTAGTCTATACTGACTGGCAATGATTTAGATCATCTACATTTTATCAAATGATAATCTAATTCCATATAGCTGAGGAGCACACGTACTTGATGAGTAGTCACGTTGTTATTTATAAAATAATAATAATAATGATAACTAATTGCTACACACAAATACTGTGACAATCTATTAAGTGACAGTTCCGGGACTTTTGTAGTAGGCCTATAGATATCAATTTGTGATGACTTCTTGATATAAGCCTGTACAATCTGATATGACAGATGTGTCATTTTTTTCCAGGAAAGAACAGAATTTGCATATTCACTTATATATACTTCAATATACATCATGAGTTGCTGTGCGCATACATAATACTGTCTTTAGAGAGTCAGAAAGCCTTCCTCATAGATAACTAGAAATGCCATGATATGTTCCTCTGATAAGCAAGCTGATCGCCTGTCGTATTTCATGTTGAAACATATTATATATAAGGATGTATATTAAAGAGAATAAAAGGCTCTTAACGTGCACAAATACACATTCACATTCTAAATACGGTTGCCCTAAGGAAGAGTAAAAGCCTTATCATATATACTGCTTATGTTTTCAAATTGTTATTGATCCCTTGTTCCTAAGACTAAGGTTTGCATTCGAATATGTGTCAAATTCGATAGGCCTACGGTGAGCACTATTCAAGATGATAGTCCATTCCATCGCAATCAATGTCATCAACTGAACGCCTTGCTCTACAAGAAATACCGAATGAGAACACATCAGTAATTACACCCATGATGAAAAAGGTGAATTCTTAATAAACCGAATCCACTCACTAAAAATGAGCAATGCCATAAAAACGAAAAGAAAAAACAACTCTAACATCCCTCTAAGAAGATTTAAAAACCACCACTAAGCAGCTAGGAGAGTGGAAATACACCTAGTCTACCTCTCAGATACATCTCAAGCGTGGACAGCTCAATAGATTCAAGACCATAAAATTCCCGAACGCTTGAGGAGTTCCTAGTTCCTAGATGCATTCAGCGTGGATAGCTTGTCTAGTTCCATCAATCCATCTCCTTGACAAACGAGACGAACCACCAACACTTGTGTGTGGTATCTTCACTGGAAGGACGAAATGAATACACAGCTTGTAGCAGCAGCACCTGGTTCGTAAGGTTGACACTCCTATATAATACTGCCGGGTAACACTCTAGGAAGCAATAGAAAGAGAGATACAAGAATGGGATAGAAATGTGACACAAAGGACTCCGTTGGCGGGTACCCTTTTACGGTATTGAGGACTAGGAAATCTCTCTCATTCCTTCCCTGCTGAGGATCGTCACCTTGATCCAATGATATTTCCTACGACAAGAGCAGTCGGGAGAGAGAGAGAGAGAGAGAGAGAGAGAGAGAGAGAGAGAGAGAGAGAGAGAGAGAGAGAGTGAGTGAGAGAGAGAGTGAGTGAATGGGTGCGTGAGTGAGTGAGAGAGAGAGAGAGTGAGTGAATGGGTGCGTGAGTGAGAGAGAGAGAGAGAGAGAGAGCAAATTCAAATGCTAATTCTAATTCAAACATTCTATTCCATAAATTACAATGGTAAGAGAGAGAGTGAGAGAGAGAGAGAGTGAGTGAGTGTGAGTGAGTGTGAGTGAGTGAGTGAGAGAGAGAGAGAGAGAGAGAGAGAGAGAGAGAGAGAGAGAAAGTGAGTGAGAAAGAGAGAGAGAGAGAGAAGAGAGAGAGAGAGAGAGAGAGAGAGAGAGAGAGTGAGCGAGAAAGAGAGAGAAAGAGAAAGAGAGAGAGGGAGTGAGAGAAAGTGAGTGAGTGAGAAAGAGAGAGAAAGAGAAAGAGAGAGAGTGAGAAAGAGAGAGAGAGAGAGAAAGAGAGAGAAAGAGAGAGAGAGAGAGCAGTCGAGAAAGAGAGAGAGAGAGAGAGCAGTCGAGAGAGAGAGAGAGAGAGAGATTAACGAATAGCTTCTGCGTTAGTCAGTTTTGATGAATGAC
>BOPN01008354.1:0-5000 GCA_017312705.2 Penaeus japonicus | reverse complement strand
ATTACTTCCATCATCATTATAATTTTTATTGTTACTGTTAGTGTGTTCATCATTACCATTATTATTATTATCATTGTTGATGTCGTTATTGATATTGAAATGGCATTTATACCGCGAGTACCCACCGATGGTATTAAATGCTTTAGTTGTGTAGGTGTCTCCTGTTTGTAAGTTGAACGAGCTAGTTATCAAACACTGGATTCCCTACTAAGGACGCATCACTGGATAAGTGATCAATCAATTACATGTAAAAAAAATAATAATAATAATAAAAAAATAATAATAATAACTTTCCGAATGGACGCGAGACACCCTCAGATAAATACTTCCTCAAAAGAAAATCTTTACCCAAGTTTGCCTGCGTTAACTCCCTCTGATTGGGTATTAACTGGGCATTGATTGTGTTTGGCCAGAATGGGTGGGAGCTTTCTCCGGCAGATAGATATAAAACAAAACAACAAAAGGTGTCAAGACTACTTAATCTAGTGCGTGTAACAATACCCTGGGGCAATCATTGGCTACAAAGTCCTGTGGCAACAAAGTACAATGGCAGGAAGGTACAAAAGCTAAAAATAAATGGAACAAATACGAGGCATCACACTTAGACAATAGAATGAAAACAAGTTACGTCATGCAGGTGAACAATTAGAGAGGTATGGCATATGGGAACACGCGAGAGCTCATTAAATGCCGAATAATTGATTAAGGATGTTAATTACTATCAAGAGGAACTTCTAGGTGCACTCAGTAATTATTCAATCATTCTCGTTATCACTGTTACTGTTATCGTTATCGTTATTGTTACTTTTATTATGAAGATTATCATTGTTTTTTTCATCTTCTTTATTATCATATTTATGATAATGGTAATGGTGATGGTAATGGTAAAAGGAGTAATGATAATAATGGTGTTTATGCTAATGATATTAGTAATGATTGTTATGATGATAATGATAATAAAAACAATGATAATGAAAATAATAACGATGATAATTAAAATGATTGGTAATAATAAGAAAGATAACAATAATAATGATATAAATGATGGTAGTATTGATAATGATGGTAATAATAATAATAATGAAATAATTATATTATCATCATTATTATTTTTGCTATTGTTATTATTATTACTATCATTATTATTATTATCATCGGCAACATTATCAAAAGCATTATCATTTTCATAATTGCTATTCATGTTGTTCCTATTATTGTTATCTTTGCGATCATTATCATGGCTATTGATATTATCATTAGCGTTATCATTATTATCATATATAATAATCATTAATATCATTGTTATTTTCACTATTATTATTTTCATTGTTACTATCATTTTTTTTCGTTATCATTACCGCATTTTTATTGTTATTATTACTGTTATTATCATTATGAATAGTATTGTTAGATTCATCATTATAATTATCATCATCATTCTTATATTTATTATTGCTATTGTTATTATCAGTATTGCCATTGTTATTGTAATCGTTACTATCATTATTGTTATAATTATATTCATCATCATTATTATTACGAATCATCATCATTAAGGACATCATCCTTATCATCATCATTATTATGAATAGCATCATCCTCATCATTATCATTGTTATTATAATCATCGTTATCATAATTATAATAACTATTGTAATTATTTTTATCATCATTATCATTATTATCATAACTATTGTAATTATTTCTATCATCATCATTATCATCATAACTATTGTAATAATTTCTATCATCATTATCATTATCATCATAATTATTGTAATCATTTCTATTTTCATTATCCTTATCATCATAACTATTGTAATTATTTCTATCATCATTATCATAATTATCATAACTATTGTAATTATTTCTATCATCATTACCATTGTCATCATAACTATTGTAATTATTTCTATCATTATCATTATTATCATAACTATTGTAATTATTTCTATCATCATTATCATAATTACCATAGCTATTGTAATTATTTCTACCATCATTATCCTTATCATCAATATCTTCAAGGTGCTCTGAACACCCCAATCAGAGTGAATCATTGCAAACTAAAATATATATATATATATATATATATATATATATATATATATATATATATATATATACAGTATATAAAACCAGTAAAGCAAGAAAACTACTACCGCACTTTTCTGTTGAAGATGGCACTGCAAACGCTAGCCATGCAATCTCATTCCACGATGCTGCTGCTGGTGACGTAAGCACATATTTCACCGCAACATATGTAGCTACTTTTCTGGCGGAGGTCAAGACAGGCTGACCTCGCCTAAATCCGAGTATTAATATTCAGTAGCATTATTTTTTTTTTTATATCATTATCAGTATTGTTATCATTATCACTAATGATATCATTATTATTATTGATGTCATTATTATTATTGATATCATTATCATTATTATTATTATCATTACTATTTCTATTCATATCATGATTACTATTATTGTTATTATATTTTTCGTTATTATCATTCGTATTCTTATTCTCTTTCTTCTTCACTTCGTATTATCATTATCTTCCTTATCATTATTGTTACTAGTGATTGTTTTTGTTGTTATTTGTTTACCTTTGCTATTATTATCCCTATAATCATCACCATTATCACTATAATCATCATCATTAATATTAGTATTATTACTGTTGTTCTCATAATTGTCAATGCTATTATTATTATCATTGTTATTATTATCAATGTCAGTTTCATATTTCCATGACTACTATTTTTGTTATTATCAGTGTTATCATTATCATCATTGCTTTTGTTATCGTTATCATTGTCATTATCATTCTTTTTTATCCTCATTAGTATTATTGTTATTATCATCATCATCGTCGTTAATACCATCACCTTTATTATCATTATTATTATACTTATCATAATCTTTACTATTCCAATTGTTATTATTTCCTCCATTTACTGACTGGTCCACTACTATGTATGTCACCAGGATTATTTAATGTCTAGGTTGTCATAGCCCAAAGCCCACCAGTTGAGTTGAAGGTGAATCTTTACAGTTCACCTTTAATCAAATTTTATTTTTCCATAACGATAAGAACAAGGCGTCCCCCCCCCCACCTCCAATCTCTTCATAAAAAAATAATGGAGGTATTTTGGTCACAGGGTCACGCAGGGAAAACACGCTGATTTCACTTATTTCCTTTTGAATGATTTAACATTGGGCCATGTAGTATAAGTGAGCTATTAAATTAATTAAGTCAGGGATACAGTCTCTGGTCACTCATGACAACTCCCAGACTTTGGATATCCCATTTTCTGTTTTAGTTTTATGGGAAACTTACATATAATTAGAAACTGGTTAATATATTGCATTATTGTTATCCTGTTGTTGTTATCCTTTTTAATATAACAATCTTTGCAATATAACAATCCAATATATATATTTTTTTTCCAATATCCTTATTATTATTACGGCTATTGTTGAAATTATATGAAGGTAGACGAGAATAAATTTCGGAGAAGGAATGATAACACGGTCGAATTTGGGGGCATATCACACACAATTCATAAGGATTAAAGATTATTAAAAAGTAATAAAGATTAATAAGCATTATTAAGTTATTACTAAATAATTATCAAAGATTATCAAAGATGATCAAAGATTATTAAAGACTATTAAAAATTATTAAAAATGATTAAATTATTACCAAATGATGATGAAAGACTATTAAAGACTATCAAAGATTATCAAAGATTATAAAATACTATTAAATCATTATCAAAGATTTTTGTTTTTGTTAGATGAAGAGTAAAAGAAGGAAGAGTAAATAGGAATTAGAATTCTTAATTAGAGAGTTAATCATGAAGTGAATATAACAGCGAGGTCTGCGCTTTCGGAATTATTTATTTACCATATCTATAGTTATCATCATCACCGTCATTGTAATTATCACTACCATTAAGTAAAAGCTGTCGTTGTATTAGTATTGTTTAGTTTCTTTTGATAAATGCTGGATGAATGATGAGATACCATCACAATCATATGATATCATCCCTACAATATTTGTTTTTAAAAGAGTAATGGTATATACTTCTTTTACTATCACCATTCGAAGCCCATTTTCAAAGCCTTTCCTTCTTGTTCTCTTTTCTTGTTCTTCTTTTTCTTCTTCTTTTCAAAACTTTTCCCTCTTATTCTCATTTTTCTTCTTCCCCTTCCGCTTCTAATTATTTTTTTCTTCTTCATCCTTTTCTTTTTCTTTCCAGAGCCTCTTCCTCTTATTCTCCTTTTTTCTTCTTCATTTTTCTTCTTCTTCTTCTTTTCTTCCTCCTCATCCTTTATTTCTTCTTCATTTCAAAGCCTCTTCCTCTTCTCTTTCTTTTTCCCTCTTCCTCTTCGTTTATTTTTCCTCCTCTTTCACTCCTC
This sequence comes from Penaeus japonicus, assembly GCA_017312705.2. NCBI lineage: Eukaryota > Metazoa > Arthropoda > Malacostraca > Decapoda > Penaeidae > Penaeus > Penaeus japonicus. Next base: position 578 of record BOPN01008354.1, on the reverse strand, counting down.
TTTCACTCCTTTTCTTCTTCCTCTTCTTCTCCTTTTCCTCCTCTTTTCTTCTTCTTCTTCCTCTTCCTCTTTTCTTACCACTACCGCCATCACCACCATCATCTCTTATTTTCTTTCTCCTCCTCTTATAAATATTTATTTTCATCTCACAAAATATCGAACCCGAGCCTTACTTATTGAACCTTTTCTGTATCCTTTCTTCTATAAAATGTTTTCAATCGTTCCTTCGAGGATGAAAATATAATTGCTGTGATTTTTTTGCATCATATTGTTTTCCGTATAGTCAGCATAAAATATGAAGGAAAATGTCATTCTATTCCTTCTCTTGCGTCTGTTTCTATTCTGCTTTGACTATTGGAACAATTATTATAGCGATTGTAGAGAAAGTGTCTGGTATTTTGCCTTCTCTTCGTAACGGAGGTCCTGTCAGCTGCAGAAGGCGTCTTTGTGGGGGAGAAGAAGCAGATTCACAAGAGCTTCGAAGATCGAGTGTTTTCGGTTATTATTAATATCACGCCAACACCCACACACCTACATCTACATATGTATGTATGTATGTATGTATGTATGTATATATA
>BOPN01008353.1:37500-42500 GCA_017312705.2 Penaeus japonicus | reverse complement strand
ATACAGTAAAGATATAAGAAGTCCATAATCAACGAGTGATCTCACCGACGGTTATTTTCACAAAGCATCGAAATATAAACACAAGCTTATACAAAAGCACATAAAGTTGTTCTAAATCACATATACACATAAATTGAAAAAAATAAACTAGCATTAAAAAAAGTATCTATAGTAGAAAAATAAAAACAGACATTCAGGGCAGATGACCTAAATTCCAAAACCAAAGTCCAAGTCAAAAGGCGAACAGAAATACTCCTACGATGATGGTCTCTTCTGAATTGGCAAAATAAAGTGAATGCAAGATGCAAGAATCAAAAAGATTAATTAACAAAGATACAGTGTACATATATACATGCTCATATATAAAGTTATATATATATATAAATAGGTATATATATATATATATATATATATATATATATATATATATATATATATATATATATATATACATATACTGAACTTCCGGCCATCCTCCCCCGGGCTCGATCTGGTTTAGGTTGTTGATGATATTTTTTCTATGTTGCCTGTAAACCGTACGGATTTCGACGATTTTTTGCGTAAACTTAACACTCTTGCTCGTACCACTAAATCCAAAGTAGAATGGGAAAAAGATGGTAAATTACCCTTTCTTGATATATTGTTATATAATTTCAACGGTTATTTAAAGTTTTCAGTTACCGGAAACCCACCCATGTTGCTAATTATCTTCCTTTTTTCTCATATCATCCCTTATCCATTAAGAAATCAAACAGCCACGTCTATGTTTCGTAGAGCATATAGGATCAGTGATAATTAATTTATTGATAGAGAACTTAGCATCATTATGGAATCTTTAAAAATCTTGGTTACGTTTTTCTTAGAACAAGCGCATTCATATGCTAGATCCAAATTTTATTCACTCAATGGCAAGTGTCAGTTACTTAAAAAAAGGACATCGATATAGTGTTTGCTTATTTTAAAACGTTGCGTAAATCTTTGGTTAAACATTTAAAAAAATGGCTTTGGTATCATGCATAGGCCTATCATCAAACTTTGTAATCTTTTCCAGTTTTCTAAAATCAAAACAAAGTCTGCGATTTCCCTCTTTTTAGGACCTACTCCAATAACCGTCGGTGAGATCACTCGTTGATTATGCACTTCTTATATCTTTACTGCATTTTGAATTAATTTAGTAAACCTTTTTTTTCAGAGTGTGAAGGCTCAATTATCCCCAACTCCAGCATACTACGCAATTCCTTCTTCACGTGTTCCTTTATCTGCACGGCAAAGGATATGGTTTCATTCATCTCTCGTATTCCAAAAATGTTTGCGTGTGTGTGTGTGTGCGGGGTTGCTCTGGAGATGTTTCGAGATCCTCCCTAAAGCAAGACTAGGTCGAGAGGGTTAGCAAGGGAAGGGGTTTCAGGGAACAGAAAAAGGGGAAAGGAACAGCCGAATAGGGCCAGGGTGGATACCAAGTGAAAGGGGAGGAGGGAAACACAAGGCTAGGGCAAAGGGGGGCAGGATCAGGCAAGGGGGGAGAAGGAAAATAAGGAAGAGGGGGGAAAGGAAATAAGGGAGGGGGCAGGGAAGGGAAGAAAATAAGGAAGAGGGGGTAAGGGGCGAGGAAAGGACTAGGAGGGCGTGGGGAGGTTCAGATAGGAAGGAAGAGCCATTTTGAATATGGTATCTTGAAATAGACTGCATTTATTCAAAATACTTAAATACCTTTTTATCTATGTATCTATTTTTTGATAAAAATCATGAAAGAAATCATACCTGTCTGAAAAAAAAGAAAAAAATTAACCAAGCGACGCAAGTCGTACGTCATGTTTCTGTGACGTCACGCGCCAAGAGACGTGATTCCGTTCGGCTTCTTAGTGCGTGCAGTTGAGAGCCTCATTCTGCAGGTGCCACACTAGTCCTGCCAGTCCTGCCAGTCCTGCCAGCGACTTCGTTGGGTGTTGCAGCAGTGCATAGCCAAGCCCACTCTAAGTGCACCATCTGCGAAGTCAGTGAAGGCGGTTTAGAAAGCCAGAACAACTTACCTGTATTTTAGATACCAAGAGCTGCAGCGTCTACAATGGACAGGAAAATGAACAAGAGGGAAGACTCCAAGGGTAAGTTGATTCACGTAGTTGTTTCACACACACACACACACACACACACACACACGTGTATCTTTCGCCCACATTCACACACCGATAATTTCGCATTTCGTGGTTGTTCACTCGGGGGCTGTTCTCTTCGAGTAAGCAAGCGCATTGTCAGTTCTTCATTTAAAATTTCTAGTTTTTCCAAAAAGAAAAGAAAAGAAAAGAAAAAAAATCTTGCCGTCGGCCGTAGTGCATTGTGACGTACATATAAAGTTATTCAAATGAGGCTGAATATATATAGTTTCCACACCGCAAGAGACATAAATGACGCGTTTCAGCTCACAAGAACTTAATCAAAACGTTTGCCGAGAGCCGAGAGCCGACGCCTCGGCCGATCCCGTGACCTCTCGCTCGTTATCCGCATGATAGACGTCGCCGCTTCGATCATACTGATGGCAACTGTTCATTTTCATTTGAACTGAACGAAGATGTAGACAATTAACACTAAAGAAGCGAGAATAACGGTCGCGCAGCCCAGGATAAACTTACGGTATGAAATCAACTTTATAATAATAATTGGACTTAATAATTTGACGAAATTAAACATATTTTCTTTCTATGACATAGCTGAAAACAAAATATAAATAGACAAATGTTATTTGATTCAATAATTGGCGATGATTCACACGTAGAGTTCAAAAAACGATCGAAGCAGCAACCGCGCCTCTCGGAACTCTGGCAAAGGCCAACAATAAGTATTGAAGTGGCCTCCACTAATATTGAACCTAAGGCAAAACACAAGCTCCACAAATTATAGGTAGGACGGTTTGGATTAACAAATAGCCAGGGAGGTCTTTAAAGAACACAGATGATAATGATAATCAAGCCAATCTATGTTTGATTTTTTAAAAATAAATTGCACTCCTTTATCATACTATATTTAAATTGAGAGTACAAACTGCATCCCACTGTTTGTTTGTTTTTGTGTTTGCATTAATTCATCTACAATCTTCTTTCTTCTTCTTTCTACTGGCTTCACTTACTCGGGGTCGCCGGCACGGATCCGCCTCCTCCATGTGGTCCTCCATAATGCATCGCTCTCTGTCACCCCTTTCGCTATCTTGTCCTCTTTCACGCAATCCTCCCACCTTCTCTTTGGGCCTCTCCCTCTTCCTCCTCCCAACAGTCATCCGTCTAACCCTCTTCCCTACATAATTCCATTTCTTTTCTCACTATGTGTCCCAGCCACCTCAATCTGCTTTCTCTCAACTTTTCCGATATTTCTGTAACTTTCAATCTTTCTCTAATGTCCTCATTTCTTACTTTATCCAACTTAGAACCCCAGTGACCACCTCAGCATCTTCATTTCGGCTACCTGTATTTTCTTCTCCTGTGCTTTCGTCACAGCCACCGCCTCCATGCCATAGATCATTGCTGGTCTTACTATGGTCTTGTACATTTTTCCTTTCACCACATCTGACACTTTTCTATCGCACATCACCCCTGTTACTTTTCCACGCACCCCAACCTGCTTGTATGCGTTTTGTGACTTCCCTGTCCGAACCTCCATCTTCCTGCACTGTGGAGCCAAGGTACTTAAACTCTTTTACCTGGTTCACGTCCTCACCCTGTATCTTTACCGGTGTTACATCCTCATCATCATCCTCTACGTCCTCTTCTCCTACCTTCATCTTCAAATACTCGGTCTTCTGTCTACTGACTCTCATTCCTCTGGTCTCCATTGCATTCCTCCAAAGCTCTAATCTCAGCTCTACCTCCTCCTTCGTCTTCCCGCACACCACTACATCGTCCGCAAACAACATATCCCACGGGGTTTCCTCTGACTACCTCCGTCATGCAATCCATAATCACTGCAAACAAGAATGGGCTAAGTGCTGACCCTTGATGCAGCCCCACCGTTACCTCAAACTCCCCCGTATCACCCGCCGCGCACCTCACCACAGTCTTACTGCTCTCATACATATCTTGTATCAACCTGATGTATTTCTCTTCCACCCCCTTCAGTCTCAAACAATTCCATACCTCTTGTCTCGGTACCCGATCGTAAGCTTTCTCTAGATCAATGAAGATACAATGTAGTTCTTCTTGCCCCTCCCTGTGCTTCTCCATTATCTGCCTGAGCGCAAAAATTGCGTCAGTTGTGCTTCTATTTGGCATAAACCCAAACTGTTGGTCAGACACCTCCACTCTACTCCTCAATCTCTTGTCTATGATCCTTTCCCACATCTTTAGGGTATGTGAGGTTAGTTTGATGCCCCGGTAGTTTCTACAATCCTGTATGTCCCCTTTGTTCTTGAAAATGGGTATGAGAGTACTATCTCTCCATTCATCTGGCATATGCTCCGTCTCCAAGATGTTTCTGAATACCTCTGTTAGCCACCTCACTGCTGTTCTGCCCATAGCCTTCCATGCTTCGACTGGTATATCATCCGGTCCCACCGCTTTACCATTCTTCATCCTTTTTATTGCTGTTGTCACTTCCATTTCTCCAACCTCCTCTATCTCTCCTTCTTCTGCAGCTTCAATCACTAGTTCTACTCTTGGGTTCTCTACATTCATCAATTGTTGGTAGTACTCCTTCCATCTTTCTTTTATCTGTTTGCCGTCTGTCAACACTAGTCCTTCACCGTCTTTTATCCTCTTAGCTTGGTATACATCTTGCGCCTCCTTATGTTTCTGCTTGGCTATCCTGATAGCTTTCCTTTGCCCATCTTGCCCGTCTAGGCTACTATACAACTCCTCGTACGCTTTGCTTTTGGCTTTTGCCACTTCTCTTTTCGCTTTCTTATTTGCCTCTTTAAAGGCTACAATAGTTTCCTCACATCTATTTAGATCTCTCTCCTTCTTTTCTCGCTTGTCCCTGATCGCATCCTGCACCTCGGTGTTCCACCACCACGTCTC
>BOPN01008353.1:0-2500 GCA_017312705.2 Penaeus japonicus | reverse complement strand
GTTTACAAAAAAAAAAAAAAAAAAAAAAAAAAAATGAAGCATTAAATTCACTGCTCATCTTGGAGGTGATACAGAGTCGGGTAGAACATCAACATAAACTGTGATAAACCAATTACCAGCAATTTATATGTAAATTGGCGTTTCCTCCCAGTCTTCTAAAGCCGATGCAACAACTCGTGCAGGTTAACCTTAGGCTTGATTTTGACGCAAGATGTATCACTTCCCTTCATAAATCACCATTACTTTGGTGTTTGTTTTTCTTATATTACATTAGCAACTGTTCAATACACCAGTTATATAGAAAAGTCATGGAATATAACTTTCATTTTCTCCTAGACAAATCACGTGGAGCTTTTCGACTTGAGTGAAATGCACAGAACGTCTATCTTAAGGTGAAGGTCATCCATGGCGGATGTGAACGAAGAACTCTCCTGTCGAAAGGTGTTGAGTCGCTTCTCAAGATTTTCCCCCATTTCTTGAAGGGCTGCAACTTCTTTTTCCAATACGTTCAGCGTCTTCTACAAAAAGAAATTTACAGTTTGTTGTTTAATTAATTAACGGTGCGTAGCCTTAGTGGATTCCTTTGCGTTCAAGATATGAATTTCACATGGATCTGTTATCTGTATCAGTGATATCACGTATTAATATGCATTGATAACAGCTTACAATTACAACTGTACCTTTCACCGCAAAGATGAAACTCAGATTTAGTTAGCGACGCCAAAAATCTTACCTGTAAATTTTCTAGCCTCTTAGAAGACTTTGGGACACTGGAGACAACTGAAATATTCCCCTCTTGGATGGTTGTCAATGGTCTCTTCTCCGTAACTACGTCTACCATTAAAGACATGACAGAGGGCGTTGCAGTTGACATTTTTATTTCCTTTTTTTTTCCCAGGAAAACGATGGAATTATGTGAAGACACAAAATAGGTCCGCACTTTGGATCAGTCTATGATTGTACCGATAAGAGTTCTTATGATAATATTTGCTAAGAGATAGAATATTTTCGTCAAGAGATTACAAGAACAGATGTTGTGGTGATGATTTAAAGATATATTTATTTGCAATCAATCATAATTTGTTAGGGATGAGTGCGTGTCATGCCAAATATGAAATCATATTTGTCTTTAGCGATCAGTCCTCGATTAAAAATGTTAAATTCGACGTGCGGGTAAATTTTCAGCGGGGGGGGGGGGGGGGGTCACTACAGGGTTCTCTATATCATAATTAAACGTAAACAGAAAATGGAATAGACATCAGAATGAATACAGAAGTAGAAAAATCCGGTAATTCGGTAATTTAAGAGCTGGTCTTTAAAAAAAAAAAAAAAATATATATATATATATATATATATATATATATATATATATATATATACATATTATTGTTTTGTCCGCCAGTCATTGATTTTCGTGCGAAGCAGAGCTGCCGCACCCCCCCCCCCCCACACACACACACACACCATCCAGGACCTGAGGCTAATTATACACACGGCTGCTTGATGAGATCTAAATAGTCATATATTCCACAAGTTCTGCAGTTTAGAAGAACCGTTTGTTATTAAACACCCGGAAACTTTTTTCTCTCCAGAATAAAGAATCGTTGTCTTTTTCACTATGGCGCAACGTTTAGTCGTCCAATGCATTTCCTGCAAAGCAAAATCTGTGGATAATTATTATAAAGATAATGTGTTTATGTACAGAGAGAGAGAGAGAGAGAGAGAGAGAGAGAGAGAGAGAGAGAGAATTCACAGGTGTGTGTGTGTGCGTAGGTGTACATGCATGCATACACACATACTACAGACATGCATATATACATACATACAGACACACACACACACACACACACACCTTTGTATAAATACATGTGTGTGTGTGCGTTGCTTATATGTGGGAATTCAGATCCCCTTCAGATGAAAAGGTTCAAATAGAATTTCACATCAAACAGAAACATTTTACGTGAATACGTAATGCATTTATTGACTTTCTTCATCCCTATTTACCCCTTGCACATTTATTGCTGCCTTTATAAGTTATTGTCTAAATCAATTCAAGGTAAAGCTTAGGCCAAAAGTTGAGCCCCATAAAAAAAAGAAAAAAGAAAAGAAGAAAAAAAAAAAAAAACTCTTCGAAACCTCTCAAACTAATCAATGGTTACAATATTGGCTGTTTGAGAAAATTTGGAAGCATGGTTAAAAAGTTGCTGTTTTCCCGGACGGTGCAAGACTTTTGTTCTAGACTGCACGTTCTGGTCAGTGTGCATGATCTATTTTTCTTTGAGTGATACTGAAATATAACTGATATGATTGATGGATAACCTAAAATGTTGACAATAAGTGCATTGGGATTATTATATATTTAGTTATTCTGGCTATTGTATATAATACCCTCGTTTCTCGTTTCAAATCTGCCATACATCTTTCGTAACAGCCACACGGAAAGTGATAAGAGGGTATGAATAAGAAACAGAAAACTAAAGCCAAATACTGAATATATATA
>BOPN01008352.1:34437-39437 GCA_017312705.2 Penaeus japonicus | reverse complement strand
CTCTCTCTCTCTCTATGTCTATCTCTATCTCTATCGCTCTTTCTCTGTCTCTCTCTCACTGTCTCTCTGTCTCTCTCTCTCTCTCTCTCTCTCTCTCTCTCTCTCTCTCTCTCTCTCTCTCTCTCTCTCTCTCTCTCTCTCTCTCTCTCTCTCTCTCTCTCTCTCTCTCTCTCTCTCTCCCAGTGCCCCCTTTCCCTTTCTATGCCTGTCGATCTCCCCCTTTCTAAAGGAAGCATGGACTGGCCTCCTTACAACAGCCTACCGACAGGTGAATAAGAGGAACATTCTAACATACATTTTTCTCTTTATATCTGTGAAACAAATCTATTAATAAAGAATGAAAGAAATAGAGAGAGCGGAAAGAGGAGGGAGAGTAAGAGAGGAAAACTGGAGCCTATTCGGATTATATAAACCCTCTGTGCCTCTGTCTGTCTGTCAGTGTCTCTCTCTCTCTCTCTCTCTTCCACTCTCTCTCTTCGCGGCCCGCCATCAAAGAAGATGACAAAGGGAAAAAGAAGAAAGAACAGAAATGAAAAAAAAAACTTCATGTCTATAATGGTTTACGATCCACTATCTGTGACACCTTCCCACTTTCTCAGCGTGACCTTGTAACACCTCCTGCCACGGCTGTCAAGTATAAGCCCAGCTGTCTTCAACCTCCTTCTTCTACTCTCCCTCCCCCCCTCCCCCTACCTCCCCTTGCTCTGAAGGATCTCTTAAGTTCCCCCCCCCCCCTTCTTCCCCCCCTCTTCTCTACTTTTTCATTTGTCCACCATTCTTATGATGAATATTAGAAACTGAAGTAGGTTCTCATATTCAGAGATTATCAACATTTTTGTGTGAAATGTGTCACCAACATTGCATAGATCAATGTATTTCGATTCTCAAGATTTTTTATTTTTTTATTAAAGTCATATATGTATGTATATAAGTATATATATATATATATATATATATATATATATATATATATATATATATATATATATTCTACTGCCGAGCTGGAGTGCAAGAATGCGATGTTCAGTCAACAGGAGAGAGAGATTGCACTGTCAGTCGAAGCGGTTGCTATTCGGCGCTTGATATGCACTCTCTCTCTCTCTCTCTCTCTCTCTCTCTCTCTCTCTCTCTCTCTCTCTCTCCATTCGCCCCTATTCTCTATTCCATCTCAACAGCTCTGTGATATTAGGTTCTCGCTCGACAGGTGCGTGTTAGAACATTTATCTTGTTAAGCAAGCGATGGGCTATTGTAAGAGGGCCGGTCCATGTTAGCGAGCTTGCTTAGAAAGGGAGAGAGAGAGAGAGAGACAGAGAGAGAGAGGAGAGAGAGAGAGAGAGAGAGAGAGTGAGAGAAAGAGCAATAGAGATAGAGATAGACATAGAGAGAGAGAGAGAGAGAGAGAGAGAGAGAGAGAAAGAGAGAGAGAGAGAGAGAGAGACATAGAGAGAGAGAGATAGATGCAGAGAGAAAGAGAGAGAGAGAGAGAGAGAGAGAAAAAAAGAGAGAGAGAGAGAGAGAGGCGCTGCATGCCAAAGACGGCTTAATCTTATCATCATTTCCTCCTGTGAATCCATATGAAAAATTATTTTTGGAATCCGCAAATTAATCATACAAGAAATTTCTTTCATAACGCATGGTGTCATCAGGTATTTTTGGAATCCGCAAATTAATCATAATAAGAAGTTCTTTTATAACGCAATGCCATTAGTTCACAAGAAAATTTGCGGCGAAAACTGATTTTTGAGAAAATAACTTTATTTTATTTTTTATTTTTTATGAATCGAATCAGATATTTGTGAAGGTGAATAGTATACGATTCTTTGCAGGAAACATTCCAGACACATGTTCTTTTTTCTGGTACCGTAAGGAGACCGTGAGTTATAAATGACAATCTATTATTTCTTAGTCCGAATTGTGGAATAACATTACGTTACAGAGCAAGATTACCTTGTATTTTCGCTAAACACAGTCATGTCTACATAAACACAGTCATGTCTACATAAACACAGTCATGTCTACATAAACACAGTCATGTCTACATAAACACAGTCATGTCTACATAAACACAGTCATGTCTACATAAACACAGTCATGTCTACATAAACACAGTCATGTCTACATAAACACAATCATGTCTACAAAAACACAGTCATGTCTACATAAACACAGTCATGTCTACATAAACACAGTCATGTCTACATAAACACATTCATGCCTACATAAACACAGTCATGTCTACATAAACACAGTCATGTCTACATAAACACAGTCATGCCTACATAAACACAGTCATGTCTACATAAACACAGTCATGTCTACATAACATCTATTAATCCGTTATGGACGTCAGCTTACAAAGTCAGGAAGGGCCTTTTCTGACGCCGCGGGTCCCGGCCAGAGATGAGAAGGGCGGCAAAAGGCTTCCCCGCGCCCCTGACTTGCCCGACGAGCGATTCCCCTTAAAAATCATCACAAAACAAGGGCTTCGACTGGATTTGTTAAGCAGTAGCTCTGACTCGAGCGCCGTGGCGGGCATTAGACTTAACGACAGTAAGCGCGCTTCAACAGCGAGCAATGCCCATGTCACTTTAAGGATGAGCTTCCATTAGGCCTATGCTGGCTTGTCATTCATGGCAAAGCGCCCCCGTTAATATCTCGATTTCATGAGGCTATAAAGCTCCAGAATTTTCATGATCACTAAGTTTAAATGACATCTGTTGCAAGGCTCAACGTTCTATAGATCAATGGATTTCGTCAGTTATGGCGTGTGCATGTTTCTATTTTCGAATAGGGATTTCTGTGCAAAGTTGGAAAATAATACTTATCTGTATTTGTTCTAACTGCGATGGGATTATTGCGCTTGTAATATCATTAAAAATCAAGAAGAGAGAGAGAGAGAGAGAACAGAAATTGTTGCTTAAGAACTACGAGATTTTTCGTTCGACTGTTAATCTATTCTCGCATTCTTTTTCTTTTTTCTCCCGTTATTTCTTTTTCTTCTTTTACCAACGTGTAAAATTTTAACGTGCAGCCAATTTTGCTCTCATGTCAATGGAAACTTTTTTCAGACGAACTTTGATGCTTGAAAGAGAAAAAAAAAACAAAAAAAACGACACAACGAAAGGTACTAAAAAAATGAATATATCCGAACACTTTCCGTCCCGATTCTCTGAATGTAACTCATGCAAAGTCAAATAAATTCGAGAATTTCAATGGCCATTCTTCCTCCTACCCTCCCCCACTCCCCCCACCCATCCCTTCCCCATCCCCTCCCCTAACTCATACTTCAATCCTAACCTCGCTTCTCCCCCCCCCCCCCCCACTCCCCTCCCCATTCCCCCTTTCCCTTCGTCAGGCACAGTATCCAGAGCGCATGACGCACATTACGCTCTCGACTAGTCATCTCTTCCTTTCCCTCTCTTTCTCTCTTTTTTTTTTTTTTTTTTTTTTTTTTTTTTTTTTTTACTCTCTCTCTCTTTCTCTCACTCTTCTTCCCTCTTTTTTTAGCTATCTCCTTTTCTCTCTTTCTCTCCTTCTCCTTCTTTCTTCCTCTCTCTCTTTCTCCCTCTCTCTCGCTCTCTTTCTCTCTTCTCTCTCTCTCTCTCTCTCTCTCTCTCTCTCTCTCTCTCTCTCTCTCTCTCTCTCTCTCTCTCTCTCTCTCTCTCTCTCTCTCTCCCTCTCTCTCTCCCCCCCCCCTCTCTCACTCTCTCTCATAAATAACTATGTCGAAAAAAAATCACCCTTGCTCTCGAAATGCAGGCCGTAAAAGTACCGCCAGCGAGAGCCTTGACTGCAGCGCTGGAGTGCAAGAATGCAATGTTCAGTCAACAGAAGAGAGAGATTGCACTGTCAGTCGAAGCGGTTGAGCCTCCGAACTCCAAATTGGCTGCTATTCGGCGCTTGATGTGTCCCCTATCTATCTCCCTTTCTCTATCCTCTCTCTCTCTCTTTCTCTCTCTCTCTCTCTCTCTCTCTCTCTCTCTCTCTCTCTCTCTCTCTCTCTCTCTCTCTCTCTCTCTCTCTCTCTCTCTCTCTCTCTCTTTCTCTCTCTCTTTCTCTCTCTCTCTCTCTCTCTCTCTCTCTCTCTCTCTCTCTCTCTCTCTCTCTCTCTCTCTCTCTTTCTCTCTCTCTTTCTCTCTCTCTCTTTCTCTCTCTCTCTCTCTCTTTCTCTCTCTCTTTCTCTCTCTCTCTCTCTCTCTCTCTCTCTCTCTCTCTCTCTCTCTCTCTCTCTCTCTCTCTCTCTCTCTCTCTCTCTCTTTCTCTCTCTCTTTCTCTCTCTCTCTCTCTCTCTCTCTCTCTCTCTCTCTCTCTCTCTCTCTCTCTCTCTCTCTCTCTCTCTCTCTCTCTCTCTCTCTCTCCTCTCTTTCTCTCTTCCCCCCGGCCGCCTGCCAGATATGCCTGATCCATCTCAACAGCTCTGGGGTATCAGCTTCTCGCTTGACAGGTGCATGTTAGAAAATATTTGTAGTGGTGAAAGCATATCCGATTCTTCGTATAAAAAAAAAAAAAAAAAAAAAAAAAAAAAAAAGATACTTTACACTCATTCATTTTTTTTCTTCTTCTTCTTCTTCTTCTTCTTCTTCTTCTTTAACCGAGGCGAATCCAAAGTGTTTATTATGATAGTTTATTTTCATTAATGGTTAAACTCATAACTGCCCTTTTTAGCATCCCAATGGCTGAGTTGCATGATGTCCATTAACCCGTTGCAGACGGGAGCTAATTAGCATTCCGGCAGGCCCATTTTCACGCCGCGGGCACCAGCCAGAAATCTGAGTGACGGGGAAAACGCTTTATTCCCGCGCTCTCCCTATTAGCCCAGCGACCTAGCGATTTCCCTAAAAGCCTTCGCGAAATAAGGTTCTAGATTGAATTTGGAAAACCGGAGCTATGATTCTAGCGTCGCTGTGGTTGACTTAGACGCGTTTCGATGGCGAATTGTTTCTGATGTTCGTGTCATGTAGGTAATGATGCCTGTTTTGTAGGCCTAAGCTTGTGATGT
>BOPN01008352.1:24437-26937 GCA_017312705.2 Penaeus japonicus | reverse complement strand
GAGAGAGAAATGGAGGGAGAGAGAGAGAGAGGGAGGGAGGAAGGGAGGGAGAGAGAGAGAGAGAGAGAAATGGAGGGAGAGAGAGAAGTAAGAAGCGTAGGCGTGAAGCGACAGACATGGAGACAGTGAGACGTGACAAGAGCTATCAGAGATTTTATAATTCAATTAACTTTTTCTCCCATGCATCTCTTTAAAAAAAAAATCCTCTTTTCTAATCCGCAAATGACTCTTTTATAACACGCGTAATCCAATTAATTCAGTAGAGAACGTGCAGGGAAAAGATGATGCTATTTTGGGGTGCATGAAATTTCCACCCGTTAAAATTTGAGACTTTCCTGAACTTGAAGTTGTCAAAGCCCCACCTACCCCCACCCCACCCCACCCTACCCCACCCCTATATGTCCCTTGACTTGCGTACTTTGAAGAAAATTGTCTTTAAAAAAATATGTTTTCTAAACGTTTCGAAGAGAAAGAGAAGATGGAACAAAGAGAAGAAAAAAGGATGTGTGATGAAAACTAGAGAGACAGACAGAGAGATGATTGTCCTAAAGATGACATAAATTACGTAAATTAATTAAATTCATATTCTTATGTCTTTGATTCCTCATCTTTTTTTCCATCTTTGACCCTCCAACCTCTCCTTCAACCTCTCCTTTAACCTCTTTCCTCTTTATGGCCTCTCCCCCCCCCCCCCCACTATCTCTCCCTCATCATCTGCTTGACTAGAAATTGGCAAAGGTTTTATCACCTAGCATTCCCCTTTCTAAGCATTTATCATTTATATCTATGTATAGTTCTATATTTCCTATGAATATTATATCAAGATCAGCTAATCAAAGATCAGCTAATCAAAGAAGACTATAAATCAAAATGCTTCCCATTTCCCCCACATTTCTTTCAGATGCAAAATATAGCAGTCTTCCCCCTCCCTCTTCATGTGTGTGTGTGTGTGTTGTGTGTGTGTATGTGTGTGTGTGTGTATGTGTGTGTGTGTGTGTGTATGTGTATGTGTGTGTGTGCTGTGTATGTGTGTGTGTGTGTGTGTGTGTTGTGTGTGTATGTGTATGTGTGTGTGTGTGTGTGTGTGTGTTGTGTGTGTGTGTGTTATGTGTTTGTGTGTATGTGTGCGTGTGTGTTTCAGAGTAGTATTTCTGTAGCAGCATTCTATATTGAAAGTTACATGTACTAGTAAAGATGATTACTCTAAACAAAGATTAAGACTGGCGATCATGAAACACTTATCATCGCGAAATTACATTTTTGTTATGACATATAACACTATATACAATAGCACAAATTATACACAATAGGCAAAGTTATATATACATATATATATATATATATATATATATATATATATATATATATATATATACATATATATATATATACGAGAACACTAAATCAACACGTAACAGTAACGCAGCATAATGATAGTATATCAACAAAGACAACATACCCAATCTAGGAGGAGTCAAAGTGTCTGAGAGTGAAGTGGCCGGGATAATTCTATCTGTCCAAATATATTCGGTACAATTCATAATATGTCGCTAATGACGGATATAGCAAGGTCATTTTCGAGGGACTTAGGGTGACCTCGCTGCTTGGTCGAGGGCGTGGTTTGGCCGTTACGCCCTCCGAGCGATCTCTGAAGGGGCACTCGACGTCCGTTAAGGTTGAAATTTGTCTGGCACAGCTAGGGCGCCACCTTTGTCGGACTTTGTTCTATGAAGGTGATATTCGAGGTCGGTTGATGTTCGGTTGCTTTCTCTTTCTCTTTCTCTCTCTCTCTCTCTCCCTATCTCTCTCTCTCTCTCTCTGTCTCTCTCTCTCTCTCTCTCTCTCTCTCTCTCTCTCTCTCTCTCTCTCTCTCTCTCTCTCTCTCTCTCTCTTTCTATCTCTCTCTCTCTCTCTCTCTCTCTCTCTCTCTCTCTCTCTCTCTATCTATCTATCTATCTATCTATCTATCTATCTATCTATCCATCTATCTATCTCTATTTCTTATATATCTATCTATTATCTTTGTTAATTAATCTTTTTGATTCTTGCATCTTGCATTCACTTTATTTTGCCAATTCAGAAGAGACCATCATCGTAGGAGTATTTCTGTTCGCCTTTTGACTTGGACTTTGGTTTTGGAATTTAGGTCATCTGCCCTGAATGTCTGTTTTTATTTTTCTACTATAGATACTTTTTTTAATGCTAGTTTATTTTTTTCAATTTATGTGTATATGTGATTTAGAACAACTTTATGTGCTTTTGTATAAGCTTGTGTTTATATTTCGATGCTTTGTGAAAATAACCGTCGGTGAGATCACTCGTTGATTATGGACTTCTTATATCTTTACTGTATTTTGAATTAATTTAGTAAACCTTTTTTTTCATATGATTGAAATTGACCCTTTGAACAAGTGTTTTGTTGTTAAAACTTTTAAACATCATTGGTGTTGTTGGTGTTTTTTTTTGTTTTTTTTTTCTTCTTTTTCTTTATCAAACGTTA
>BOPN01008352.1:6937-11937 GCA_017312705.2 Penaeus japonicus | reverse complement strand
AAAAAAGTTAATAGAAAACAAGGAAAAGGCGAAAGAGACTTTTGACAATTCGTAACAAGAAAAAACTCAAGTAAAATTGCATGCATACATTTTTTTACCCTGGACTAATTCAGCCAAATATATGAGTAAAGGTTTTCTGCATGCTATATTGTAGGTTAATTAGATTGCATGTGTGTTTTCATTCTTTCTTTCTTCCTTACTCATTTATAAGAGGAAATTTCGGAATTCAAAAGATTCAAATGAAGGGGAGCATATGTTTTTTTTTTTTTTTTTTTTTTTTTTTTTTTTTTTTTTTTTTTTTTTTTTTTTTTTTTTTTTTTTTTTTTTTGTATGTGTTCATATATGATGCCATCTGAATTTCGTTTGGTTTGGTTCATAACTTTTTTTGATGTGTGCTTAATTTTGAAAATATTGAAATTTAATTTAATGGAGTTTAATTCAGGCTATAATTTTCAGTTAATTGCTTTTCAAAAATCCATAGATACCTCTCTCATATGTGTGAAAAAAACGGCCGGAAAAAATGAAAATAATACACTTTCGATTTTCAGCTTTAAATAATTCCATCATATAAACAAAAAATCATCATCATCCGGCCACAAAATTGCCCTTTAATTTTTTTTTTTTTTTTTTCAAATGATACTAAGCAATAGACAATTGCATTAAAAGTGTAGTGAGACGTCACGTCGCAAGGGGCTTTAAATCACGCGGGTATTTAAATTTCATTAAAGAAAAAAAAGAAAAAAGATCTCTATTTAATAAGTTACAGTATTGTCGATGCGATGAGCGAAGAGAGAATTTTTGTCATTTATTTTATTTTATTTCTATTATATTTTTATTGTTTATTGTTAAAAATATTCGTGAAAAATTAATTCCATATGCTCTCTCTCTCTCTCTCTCTCTCTCTCTCTCTCTCTCTCTCTCTCTCTCTCTCTCTCTCTCTCTCTCTCTCTCTCTCTCTCCCCCCCCCTCTCTCTCTCTTTCTCACTCTCTCTTTACATCCATCTATTTATCTACACATATTCCCCATCAATCTATCTACCTATCCACCTATCAATCTAGCCACTTATCTACACACCAATCTAACTATCCTTCTATCGATCAATCCATCCATCTATCTATCTATCTAGCCACTTATCTACACACCAATCTAACTATCCTTCTATCGATCAATCCATCTATCTATCTATCTATCTATCTACCTCTCCACCCTATCCATCTATCCAATTATATTTCTCTCCAAAGCTCTTTGACAAGGACGTGTATATCCAAACTGGTCTTCTTACAACAGCCCATTACCACGTTAACCAGAGGACGCCTTAATCCGCACCTGTCGAGACGGGACTTATCATCACAGGGTTATTGTGACGAGAGACAATGGTAGAGAGAGAGAAAGGGATAGAAAGAGAGAGAGAGAGAGAGAGAGAGAGAGAGAGAGAGAGAGAGAGAGAGAGAGAGAGAGAGAGAGAGAGAGAGAGAGAGAGAGAGAGTAAATAGAGATGAAGAGAGAGAGAGAGAGAGAGAGAGGAGAGAGTACGAATAGGAGAGTGAGTGAGAGAAAGAGAGAGAGAGAAAGAGGAAGAGAGAGAAACCGATAGATAGACCGAGACAAATAGACATACGTGTAAGTGAGTGAAGAAAAAGACAAATAAATAAATAAAAATATGAAAAATAATAAAAAGAAAAATTAATAAAAAAAAAGACAAACATATAGACAGACTAATAGACACGACCAGTCACACACCCCCCCCCCTCCCACCCCTCCCACTCCCTTCAAGTGACCGTTCAATATCTCTCTCCTTTTTCTGTTGACTGAACATTGCTCTCTTGCACTTCAAGTAGTCAGCCAATTGTCCCACTGACGGTACTTTTATGACGTCACGATTAAAAAAAAAAAAAAAAAAAAAAAAAAAAAAAAAAAAATCTCGAAATTGAAATGGAAGTTGAATTGCATGAGAGATAGGATTCAAAAGATAGAAAAAAAATGCCCAGAACAAATATTTAATTTTAGATTGAAGAAGACATATATATTTCTTTTTTAATGAATGATAAAGGGAGATGTTAAATTTCAATATTTTAATGACGATATGTAAATGGACGCGGGTACGAATTGCCTCCCCCCTCCCCCTCCCCCCACCTGCTTCCCTCCCCCTCCTCTCCCTAAGAATCAATTAGCATACACAAAAAGTAATTGTTCTATTAGTTCTTTTTTTCTTCTTCTTTCTTTTTTCTGTCTCTTCTCGTCTTCTTTATTTTTCTTTCTTTTCTCTTTCCTTTCTTTAACTCTCTCCCTCTTTCTTTTTTTTATCTCTCCCCCTCTTTCTATCTTTATCTCTCTCTTTGCTTCCTTTTTCTTTCCTTCTTTTTCTTTTTTCCTTCTTTCTTTCATTTCTTTTTCTCTTCTTGAATTCTTTCTTTCATACCTTCTCTCTTTCTTTCGTTCTTGCTTGATTTCTCTCTTTCATTCTTTCTTTAATTCCTTCTTTCTGTCTATCTTTCTTTCTATATTTTTCTTTATTTCTTTCTTAAACATTTCTAAAGACGCATTTAGCATATAGGAAAATAATCGTTTTTTTATATTCTGTCTGCCTGTTTCTCTCTATTTATCTATCTATTAACCTTTCTATATATCTATCTCTATCTATATCTCTTTTATTTCTCCCTTTCGTTCTATCCTTTCTGTTTTACTAATCTATCTACCTATCGTTCTTTGTCTGCCTCTGTCTCTCTTTCTCTATCTCATTACCTTTCTCTCTCTTCGTTCATCATCCCTTTCAAGAACCGGATCAAAACCAGGTTAACAGAGAAGACTTTTGACTTTGACGAGTTTATTGAGACAAGTGATTACGTACATCTCAAAAGGATGAGGTAACATAGGTTATCCTCACCCCAATCTTAGTCCCTCTTTGGGCTCACATATATTTTACAAAACCTTACAGCTATGTCAACATGTTGAAATATATACAGAGCAAAAGACGGGTCAATCACAAGCATACACAATTAAATGTTTACATATCAGGAGAACGATATAACAGTATGGATTATCACCCTCAGCATGCTAAGTCCTCTCCTAAGGTCACATGATTACATACTTTGAAATATGTGGCGCACATATATGTTAATAATATATATGTATGCTTCCGGAGGAAAGAATTTATCAGAAAGCCAAGAAGTATGTTTGTATTTAACAGGATGATGTATCATAAATGATATTCATTCACATCTCAATAAAATCCTACTTGGGCTATCGTAGTCTCGGCAGAAGGGAAGTCACAATCGGGTATACACTGTTGTCAACTACAATTATGTGGTCGATGCGAAGTGTTTGTACTTCTTTAAAATTTGTATTACCTGGCCATTTCTAAGCATCCATACAGCTTGTTCGGGGAGTCCAGCTATCTCTGAGTTTCTGTAGATCTGAAGCATAGAAAGAGAGAGAGAGAGGGGGGGGGGGGAGAGCGAGAGTGAGAACGAGCTAGGTAGATAGAGAGAGATATAGAGAGGAGAGAAAGAAGGCAATAGAGAGAAAGAGAGAGAGAGAGTAGATTGAAGGAGAGGGATTGACAAGGAAATAAAGTTAACCAGGAAAAAGAAAAAAAGAAAAAAGAAAAGAGAGAGTAGGGATGGTAGAGAAGAGAATATGAGGGAGGAAGGGAAAGAGAGAAAGAGAGAGAGAGAAAAGAAGAAGTCAGTAGTCCAAAAAAGAGAGAGAGAGAGAGAGAGAGAGAGAGAAAGAAAGAGGAAAAGAAAATAATTCTAAAGTGTAAACAAAATATATCCAAAGAAGTATTCGAGGGCAGACTATTTCAAACTTCGTAAGCCATGGTGACGAAACCTTAGTTCAAGAGTCGTTTCTTTAAGATGGCTCGATACGAAGAAGAATAAGCGCATTGTCTATAAGGTCAAGCTGTGTTGTTTTCATTGTCGTTGTTTTCCTTCCCGTGTTTAAACTTAATTTTTTTTTTCGTAACTGTTTAGGAAATGTCCCCTTTCTTGTAAGGGATTTCAGATTGAAGACAATAGCTTGATCCGAAAGTAATTAATTGGCGGGAGGCGATTCCTTCTTAATGAGGTCAGATATGTTTATGATAACAATATGGCGACCAAGGAGGAAGTCTTTTGTTTATTGTTCGTCTTATTTATTCACTAAGCGTGATAATTAGTCAATGTATGTGGGCGCGATGTTGGCAACATACCCTCAGCTGGAGGTATATGTTGGTTTGTATGGGGAGGGGGGGAGGGGGGAGAGATGTGTTGTAGATGTGTGTGTGTGTGTGTGTGTGTGTGTGTGTGTACTGGCGCGTGGGAGTATATCTGTGAGTGTGTAGATATGAGTGCCTGTGGATGAGATAGATGCAAAAATGCCACTGGATATTCTGAACAACAGACAAATACATACAACCTGATATCCAGACATACACACTCAAAGCAGATATACATACATGAATACAAATACCCACATAGACACACAGAAATATAAGATAAGACAGACAAACATATAGACATAAAGACAAGCATAGACAATCCTGAAATCACAAAAGACAACAAACAAGGATAACATGGCATCATCACTTCCATTGTTGTGTTTGTTGACTCAGGACCCGGCATTGTTCCTCTCTGATGAAGCTCGTGCAATCGGCTGCTTATTCATGCAATAGAGAATCTCAAGCCCTGTTGCACACGAGTGAGCAAAATTTGTATATAGGAAGTTTAAAAGACGGAAATGGGGACGTTTCGAGACTAAGAGGAAATAACTTTGGTTCTGAGGACGTATTCCTGAGGGGGATATTTGTCTCTGATTTTAATGGGATTTGATATGCTTGGGTTTTCATGAGAATTGTGGGAGAAGGGGGCTGGATATTTCATTTTATTTCATTTATTGTTATGGTTATTATTATCGTCATCGTCATCATCATTGTTGTTGTATACATATACACACACATGCACATACATACACATGCATGTGCGTGAGTGTGTGTGCGTGTCTGTATGTATATATATAT
>BOPN01008351.1:45000-46199 GCA_017312705.2 Penaeus japonicus | reverse complement strand
TTTCTTTCATTCTTTTTTAGGCCGATGGATACGACGGTGAAATTTCGACATGCTTTTTTTCCTCTTCTTATTCTTTTTCTTCTTCTTCTTTCTTCTTCTTCTTCTTCTTCTTTCATTCTTTTTTAGGCCGATGGATGCGACGGTGAAATATCGACGTGCTTTTTTTTCCTTCTTCTTCTTCTTCTTCTTCTTCTTCTTCTTCCTCTTCTTATTATTATTCCTCTTCTTCTTTTTCTTCTTCTTCTTTATTCTCTCTTCTTCTTATTCCTCTTCTTCTTCTTCTTCTTTTCTTTCATTCTTTTTTTAGGCCGATGGATACGACGGTGAAATGTGTGGGTCTTTGGTTCGTCTCAAGCCATTAAGCGAGGGAGCCATTATATCTTCCCGGGAAACTGGCGTCTCTCTCTCTTGGAACCCGTAGGAGGAGGAGGAGGAGGAGGAGGAGGAGGAGGAGGAGGAGGAAGAGGAGGAAGAGGAGGAGGAGGAGGAGGAGGAGGAGGAGGAGGAAGAGGAGGAGGAGGAGGAGGAGGAGAAGAGGAGGAGGAGGAGGAGGAGGAGGAGGAAGAAGAAGAAGAAGAAGAAGAAGAGGAAGACGTGGTGGTTCTGCGTGTGGGTTCTGGGATGGGCGTTCTAGTGAGAGAAGGTCTGTGGGAAACGGTGGGCGTTTTGTGAGAGGAGGTCTGTGGGACGCGGTTCTTTTGGTGGTGGTTCTGTTGTAGTGGTACCAACAGAGGGGTTCTATCGTAGTATTTTTTCGTTAAAGTTCTATAGATGGAGTTCCTGTAGCAAGAATCATATGGTTAAGATTCTTCGGTAGAGAATCCACAATTCCTCATAAGATTCTTCGGTAGAGAATCCACAATTCCTCATAAGATTCTTCGGTAGAGAATCCACAATTCCTCAGGGAGGCTCTTGTGATAGATAGACTGAGGACGTAGAAATCCTCCTCCTTTGGCTAGGATGAGGTTCAGGATGTGATGGGTTCTCCCAAGGATGGTTCTAGGGAAGAGAAAAAAAATATGGATATGATGGGTTCTCCCAAGAATGGTTCTAGGGAAGAAAAAGAAATATGGATATGATGGGTTCTCCCAAGGATGGTTCTAGGGAAGAGAAAAAGAAATATGGATATGATGGGTTCTCCCAAGGATGGTTCTAGGGAAGAGAAAAAGAAATATGGATATGATGGGTTCTCCCAAGGA
>BOPN01008351.1:10000-15000 GCA_017312705.2 Penaeus japonicus | reverse complement strand
AGAAATGGAGAGAGGGAAGGAGGGAGGAAGGAAAAGAGAGAGAGAGAGAGAAATGGAAAGAGGGAAGGAGGGAGGAAGGGAAATAGAGAAAGAGAGAGAGAGATAGAGAGATGGAAGGAGGGAGGGAGGATAGATGGAGGTAGGTAGGGAGGGAGGGAGGGAGGAAGGGAGGGAGGAAGGGAGAGAAAGAGGTGCGAGGAGGAGGGAGAGAGGTGCGAGAACCCACTAGAAAGAAAAAGAGAAAAATAATGAATAAGAGAGAGAAGGAGACTCAAGGACATAAAGATTCACAGAAAACGAAATACAGAAAATAAACAAAAGGTGGAGGAAAAATAATAAAGAAAACTGAAGATAGAATGACAATAATTATGATGACATCCTGGAAATAACAAAAAAAGAAAAAAAAGAAAAAAAAAGTATAGAAAGACAAACCTTATTTCTTCCAATTCATTATAACAAGGACAGGAAACGAAGCTAACGTGATCCCCCCCATCCCCCTCCACCTCCCCATCCCTCTACCAATCCTCTCCCTCTCCTCCTCCTCCTCCTCCTCCTCCTCCTCCTCCCCCGATCCCTACCCCCTACCCCTACCCCCCTTCATCCCAATGTCTTCACCTGCCCGAACCAAGAGGGACTCGCTGGGCAATCCCGTCCCATGGGGAAACAGCCCTTAAGACCTAAGGAACATAAGGGTCAGAATCACGTGCCCAAGCCTCTGGGAACAGTGGATTACGGTTACAATTAGCAGAACGGTATCTTGTTGCATTCGGTTTGACGTGCAAATAGGTTGGAGTCTCCAATTGTGTTATTGCAATGTCTTGGCCAATATTGATCACGAAAAAGGGGTAACGGCAGAGGGGGAGAGGAGAAGGGAAAGGAGAGGAAGGGAGGGGAGGGGAGGGGAGGGGAGGGGAAAGGAGGGGAGGGGAGGAAGGGAGGAGAGGGGAGGGGAGGAGAGGGGAGGGGAGTGGAGGGGAGGGAAGGGGAGGGGGATAGAGAGATTGCAATGGACTCTGTGTTTTGATTGTCTTTTTTGGGGGGAAAGGATGAAGATGGAAGAGGGGAGAGGGACGAAGGGAGAGAAACAAGGTAAGAGGGGAGAGGGACGAGGGAAGAAGGGAAGAGGGGTGAGGGAAGAGGGACGAGGGAAAAGGGGAGAGGGACAAGGAAAGAGGGGAGAGGGTATGGGACGAGGGGTGAGGGGAGGGGGGAAGAAGGAGGTTTGAGAAAGGGGAAAGCATGGTAGAGAATGAGAGACTTGAAGGACGGAAGGAGGAGGAAAGCAAGAGTAAACGAAGGAGAATGGATAGAGAAAGAAAGGAGGAGGATGAGAGAGGTGCGAGGGGAGGAGGGGAAAAGAAGGGGAAAGTGAAGGAAGAAAAAGGAGGGTTAAAGGGAACAGCGAGAGGGATAATGAAGAGAAAGAAGAAGATGGATTGGAAGAAAGGGGGAAAGAGTCTAAAGGGAGAAGGGAGAAGGGAGAGGGGGAGATCAAGGAAAGGGGGGAGGGGAAGGTTCAAAAGAGATGGGAGAGGGGAAAGAGGTGATAGAGGGAGGGAGAAATTCAAGGAAAAAAGGGAGAGGGAAAGAGGGGAAAGAGATGATGGAGGGAGTGGGAAATTCAAGGAAAAAGGGGAGAGGGAAAGAGGTGATGGAGGGGTGGAAATCCAAGGAAAGGGGGAGAGGGGGTGAGGGGAATGTCAAGGGAAAAAGGGAGAGGGAAAGAGGTGATGGAGGGAGTGGGAAATCCAAGGAAAGGGGAGAGGGGAGGGGAATGTCACAGGGTGGAGAGGGAAAGAGGTGATGGAGGGAGTGGGAAATTCAAGGAAAGGGGAGAGTGGGGAGGGGAATGTCAAGGAAAAGGGAGAGGGAAAGAGGGCAGATGGAGGAGTGGTACCCAAGGAAAAAGGGGAGAGGGCAGAAGATGGAGGGAGTAACCAAGGAAAGTGGGAGAGGGGGGAGGGGAATGTCAAGGAAAAAGGGGAGAGGGAAAGAGGTGATGGAGGGAGTGGGAAATTCAAGGAAAAAGGGGAGAGGGAAAGAGGTGATGGAGGGAGTGGGAAATCCAAGGAAAGGGGAGAGGGGGAGGGGAATGTCAAGGAAAAAGGGGAGAGGGAAAGAGGTGATGGAGGGAGTGGGAAATCCAAGGAAAGGGGAGAGGGGGAGGGGAATGTCAAGGAAAAAGGGGAGAGGGAAAGAGGTGATGGAGGGAGTGGGAAATTCAAGGAAAAAGGGGAGAGGGAAAGAGGTGATGGAGGGAGTGGGAAATCCAAGGAAAAAGGAGAGAGGGGAAAGAGGTGATGGAGGGAGTGGGAAATTCAAGGAAAAAGGGGAGAGGGAAAGAGGTGATGGAGGGAGTGGGAAATTCAAGGAAAAAGGGGAGAGGGAAAGAGGTGATGGAGGGAGTGGGGAAATCCAAGGAAAAAAGGAGAGAGGGGAAAGAGGTGATGGAGGGAGTGGGAAATTCAAGGAAAAAGGGGAGAGGGAAAGAGGTGATGGAGGGAGTGGGAAATCCAAGGAAAAAAGGAGAGGGAAAGAGGTGATGGAGGGAGTGGGAAATTCAAGGAAAAAGGGGAGAGGGAAAGAGGTGATGGAGGGAGTGGGAAATTCAAGGAAAAAGGGGAGAGGGAAAGAGGTGATGGAGGGAGTGGGAAATTCAAGGAAAAAGGGGAGAGGGAAAGAGGTGATGGAGGGAGTGGGAAATTCAAGGAAAAAGGGGAGAGGGAAAGAGGTGATGGAGGGAGTGGGAAATTCAAGGAAAAAGGGGAGAGGGAAAGAGGTGATGGAGGGAGTGGGAAACTACAGTGCGAGAGGGAAAGAGGTGATGGAGGGAGTGGGAAATTCAAGGAAAAAGGGGAGAGGGAAAGAGGTGATGGAGGGAGTGGGAAATTCAAGGAAAAAGGGGAGAGGGAAAGAGGTGATGGAGGGAGTGGGAAATCCATGAAAAAAGGGGAGAGGGGAAAGAGGTGATGGAGGGAGTGGGAAATTCAAGGAAAAAGGGGAGAGGGAAAGAGGTGATGGAGGGAGTGGGAAATCCAAGGAAAGGGGAGAGGGAGGGAATGTCAAGGAAAAAGGGGAGAGGGAAAGAGGTGATGGAGGGAGTGGGAAATTCAAGGAAAAAGGGGAGAGGGAAAGAGGTGATGGAGGGAGTGGGAAATCCAAGGAAAGGGGAGAGGGGGAGGGGAATGTCAAGGAAAAAGGGGAGAGGGAAAGAGGTGATGGAGGGAGTGGGAAATCCAAGGAAAGGGGAGAGGGGGAGGGGAATGTCAAGGAAAAAGGGGAGAGGGAAAGAGGTGATGGAGGGAGTGGGAAATTCAAGGAAAAAGGGGAGAGGGAAAGAGGTGATGGAGGGAGTGGGAAATCCAAGGAAAGGGGAGAGGGGGAGGGGAATGTCAAGGAAAAAGGGGAGAGGGAAAGAGGTGATGGAGGGAGTGGGAAATCCAAGGAAAGGGGAGAGGGGGAGGGGAATGTCAAGGAAAAAGGGGAGAGGGAAAGAGGTGATGGAGGGAAAGGGAAATTCAAGGAAAAAAAGGGGAGAGGGAAAGAGGGTGGATGGAGGAGTGGGAAATCCAAGAAAGGAGAGGGGGAGGGGAATGTCAAGGAAAAAGGGGAGAGGGAAAGAGGTGATGGAGGGAGTGGGAAATCCAAGGAAAGGGGAGAGGGGGAGGGGAATGTCAAGGAAAAAGGGGAGAGGGAAAGAGGTGATGGAGGGAGTGGGAAATTCAAGGAAAAAGGGGAGAGGGAAAGAGGTGATGGAGGGAGTGGGAAATCCAAGGAAAGGGGAGAGGGGGAGGGGAATGTCAAGGAAAAAGGGGAGAGGGAAAGAGGTGATGGAGGGAGTGGGAAATCCAAGGAAAGGGGAGAGGGGGAGGGGAATGTCAAGGAAAAAGGGGAGAGGGAAAGAGGTGATGGAGGGAGTGGGAAATTCAAGGAAAAAGGGGAGAGGGAAAGAGGTGATGGAGGGAGTGGGAAATTCAAGGAAAAAGGGGAGAGGGAAAGAGGTGATGGAGGGAGTGGGAAATCCAAGGAAAAAGGGGAAGAGGGGAAAAAGAGGTGATGGAGGGAGGAAATTCAAGGAAAAAGGAGAGAGGGGAAAGAGGTGATGGAGGGAGGGGCTAAGGAAAAAAGGAGAGAGGGGAAAGAGGTGATGGAGGGAGTGGGAAATTCAAGGAAAAGTGGGGAGAGGGAAAGAGGTGATGGAGGGAGTGGGAAATCCAAGGAAAGGGGAGAGGGGGAGGGGAATGTCAAGGAAAAAGGGGAGAGGGAAAGAGGTGATGGAGGGAGTGGGAAATCCAAGGAAAGGGGAGAGGGGGAGGGGAATGTCAAGGAAAAAGGGGAGAGGGAAAGAGGTGATGGAGGGAGTGGGAAATTCAAGGAAAAAGGGGAGAGGGAAAGAGGTGATGGAGGGAGTGGGAAATCCAAGGAAAGGGGAGAGGGGGAGGGGAATGTCAAGGAAAAAGGGGAGAGGGAAAGAGGTGATGGAGGGAGTGGGAAATCCAAGGAAAGGGGAGAGGGGGAGGGGAATGTCAAGGAAAAAAGGGAGGGAAAGAGGTGATGGAGGGAGTGGGAAATTCAAGGAAAAAGGGGAGAGGGAAAGAGGTGATGGAGGGAGTGGGAAATGCGAGGAAAGGGGGGAGGGGGAGGGGAATGTCAAGGAAAAAGGGGAGAGGGAAAGAGGTGATGGAGGGAGTGGGAAATTCAAGGAAAAAGGGGAGAGGGAAAGAGGTGATGGAGGGAGTGGGAAATCCAAGGAAAGGGGAGAGGGGGAGGGGAATGTCAAGGAAAAAGGGGAGAGGGAAAGAGGTGATGGAGGGAGTGGGAAATCCAAGGAAAGGGGAGAGGGGGAGGGGAATGTCAAGGAAAAAGGGGAGAGGGAAAGAGGTGATGGAGGGAGTGGGAAATTCAAGGAAAAAGGGGAGAGGGAAAGAGGTGATGGAGGGAGTGGGAAATCCATGAAAGGGGAGAGGGGGAGGGGAATGTCAAGGAAAAAGGGGAGAGGG
>BOPN01008350.1:20000-32500 GCA_017312705.2 Penaeus japonicus | reverse complement strand
TGTGTTGCTATATGATTACAGTGTAGCACTTTTTCGCTAAGCACATGGAAGCGAGCGAATGATCATCCTGTCATGCAAAAAGAATGAATAACAACAGATGCATAAAGGATTAATGTATGTCATTCATACCACATGGTCTTGATAATCATTATTCATCTTGTTTATATAAACGTACGAGTTTGATAAGAATTACTCGTAAATACTGTTATGTTGCTCTGGTACAACTGCTCCTTAAATGACACTGATGTTGTTATTGCAATTCTTGCATGTGTTGACGTACTCAATAAGCAACGACGGAGGACCTAATCATAGTAATACTTCACTCGCGTCACACAAATTGGGGGTTGAGTGTGTGTTTCTGTTCATGTGTGTGTAATGAGTAGTGTGTGTTGTGTGTGTGTGTGTGTGTTTGTGTTTGTGTGTGTGTCTGTGTGTTTGTGTTTGTGTCTGTGTGTGTCTGTGTCTGTGTGTGTGTCTGTGTCTGTGTCTGTGTGTGTGTCTGTGTCTGTGTCTGTGTGTGTGTCTGTGTCTGTGTCTGTGTGTGTGTGTGTGTGTGTGTGTGTCTGTGTCTGTGTCTGTGTCTGTGTCTGTGTGTGTGTCTGTGTCTGTGTGTGTGTCTGTGTCTGTGTGTGTGTCTGTGTCTGTGTGTGTGTCTGTGTCTGTGTCTGTGTCTGTGTCTGTGTGTGTGTGTGTGTGTGTGTCTGTGTCTGTGTCTGTGTCTGTGTCTGTGTCTGTGTGTGTGTCTGTGTCTGTGTGTGTGTGTCTGTGTCTCTGTGTGTGTCTGTGTCTGTGTGTGTGTCTGTGTCTGTGTGTGTGTCTGCGTCTGTGTCTGTGTCTGTGTGTGTGTCTGTGTCTGTGTCTGTGTCTGTGTCTGTGTGTGTGTGTCTGTGTCTGTGTCTGTGTGTGTGTCTGTATCTGTGTATGTGTCTGTGTCTGTGTCTGTGTGTGTGTCTGTGTCTGTGTCTGTGTATGTGTGTGTGTCTGTGTCTGTGTCTGTGTCTGTGTCTGTGTGTGTGTCTGTGTCTGTGTTTGTGTCTGTGTTGTGTTTGTGCTTGTATTTGTGTAAGTGTTAGTGCTAGTGTTAGTGTTTGTTTGTGTTTGTATTTGTGTGTGTGTGTTTATGTGTGTATGCGTGTGTGTGTGTATCTGATGCATGTGGGAGACTAAGCTTTGAATGATGCAATATATGCAACTTCTCGCTTTGCAACCGCACTTTCGCTTCGCAAGGTACAAATCCGACAGGAAGTAACGATACTAAACACCTTCAGATTTAATCATAAGTATAATGAAAAGCAAAAAAAAAAAAATTTTCCAATACAACGTCCCAGTAATTGATGTTGATCTTGCAATGTTGATGATCTGCAATTATCTGTTGCTTACGACGATGATAGGTTAAAACCGGTGACGTAAAGATGTAATCAACCTTGATTTACTTTTAAATTTGTAGTTTGATCTTATTTATCGATGGAAAGAAGGCAATCATCTTAGACATACAGACAAACACATCTAGTTCACTTCCTACTAAGGTTTCATCATCTGCAGGCCATCACACCTTTCATTTATTTATTCACTTATGTGTTCATTATCAAATAGTTATATTTCATAAATAATAAAGCATTCATTTTTAATTTGTTGATCAAAATTAAAAAGGGGAAAAATAAATTTCGAAAAAGTGTTCTTCAGTTATTATTCATTTATTCGTCTATCTATTTATCTATATATTCATTGAATGGTTGTCTCTCATCAGTTGCAACGTGACATTAATAATAGTGATAATGATGATCATAATGATAATAATGATACTCACAATAATGATAAAGATGATAACGATAACAATTATAATAACAATTTATAATAATGAGGCAAATGGTATGATAATAATGAAGGAAGTTATATAACGATGATGATGATGATAACAATAATCAATAATTAATTAATAATTAATTCAAACTGAAGGGAAATACGTAATTTAAAAAGTATAAAGTATAACGCATTCAAGTTATCTAAATTATGTTTTCCAGCGACAACGAACTTAAAACAAGTTCTACTCATCCATTAACCTTCGATTAGTTTTTTTGTTGTTGTTTTTTCTATCGCGGTCTGCCTATTCTGTATTCTTTCTGCTTTCCTTTTTCCAATCCATCTCCATCATAATCAAGTTTCATTAATTCGATAGTAAAAAAATGAAACTTTTTTTTACGTATTCTGAGGATTCCAACGCCAATATCTTTCATTCGATCCACGAAAAAATACATGCTGTCACCTTGGATTTTTAAAAGACAATGATATATTAAAATCTAAGATAAAACGCCCTCAATCTTTCATCTTTTTCTTATCATTATGACGCATCATTTTTCAAAAAAAATATGATAACAAAAGCTTGATCGCTTCATTCTATCGGATCTCAACTTAACCACATCGATTTTAAGAAGTAAAAAAGGTAAGATATAATTCCGATAATCATATATCACCTATCACTTATTGTTCCCTTCTCATTTTCCATTATGCTCCATTTTCCCATTATTCACTCCACCATTAACGCCATCATTACTTTTCCATTGTATTCCATTGTTCGAGTATAAACTCCTTTTTTTTTTTTTTTTTTTTTTTCATTCCTCTGAAGTAAATTCCTCCATGCTTGCTCATCACACTTATGGTTTATTAGGCGGGACATTCTCTACACCATCTTATGAGAATGGAATTAAAATCTACTCGTCAATGATAATGATAAATGATAATGATGATAATGATAATCAAGCAGTTGTCTAACGATGATGTATATCATAATTATGATATTACTGATATTAATCATCATTATCATAAAACGACCACACTAACAACATTAATACCAACATTAATCATGATAATTAATCGCATTTGCTATTTTTCCTCATCAGAGTTCAATCAAGCTTTAAAAGCTTACGAAAATGAAAAAAACATTATCCACACTCTTTTCATATGGACTAGAACTATGCATCTTCTTAAGAAAATGAAGCTGAAAGAACCGAAACTAGACAAAGCAACAAATTAATCAACTGAATATTTTAAAAATAATAATAATCACAATAAAAAACAAAGAAAACGAAGAATATAAAATACCGACACAGAGAACATACGAAAAACAATAAACTTCAGATCTCTAATAGTAAAACCAAGAGAGCAAACCTAAAACACATCACTTACACCCCAGGAATATTCAAAAGCACCGTAGCTGATTTAATACACATGGCCAGGAAGGTGTAGGAGGGCCGTCATTAGTGGTTAAGTTTGGCCTGACGCTCCGTACCCTCAGGCTGTAAGAAAGCAGTAAGAAAGAACTTTTGCGGAAACTCAAGATATATGAGAACTGTCGTGCAATTACGCTTGATAATTTCGTAATGTTTTTTTTTTTTTTTTTTTTATTCAACCTGTAATCAACTCAACATTTGTATCTCTACATAAATCACACCTATACTTTTTTCTCTAACAATGTAACCAATTCCGGAAATACACATCTGTATAACCTTAATCATCATGACTAAAATGGAAAAGACGAAATAATCCTTTCAAGTCTAGACGGCTGAGCGAAGACGCACAAGTCAGAGGAAATGACAGCCGGCCATTGTGTGAGATGACCCTCCTAGCAAGGCCTTCATCTGACCTTTTAGCACTCAAAGAGACGAGTAGTTGCCTCTCCTCTATTCTGACAATGAAGAATTTTTCTCTTTCTGCTTTACGATGTTCTTTTCAATAAGGTAAAACGCATACATATACATAAATACACACACATACACACACACACACACACATACAAACACAGACACACATACACACACACACACACACACACACACACACACACACACACACACACACACACACACACAAACACACACACACAAACTAACACACACAAAACACACACATACACACACACAAACACACATACACACACGCAAACATACACACACACATACACATACACACACACACACACACATACACACACACACACACACACACACACACTGAACTTATTTTAAGATAAAAGTGTATGGAATTAGTTATCTTGCGTTATCAGGCGAATCATTCGGGCTGTAACGTAACCCCCCTCCCCCCTCCCCCACTCTCGCTCTTTTATTTCTGTTAATCTTATTTTATCATTATCTCTTTTTTTGTTTGCGTCTTTCATTCCTTTAAAGTGTAAGAGACGTTGTGATTATGTTACTTTGAGCGATTATTCTTCTTATAGCCTCTGCCAGTGATAGCAAACAACACCTACGATAACTATACCTACTGCCATAGTACCCCATTGTAATCTGTCCCAATGGTACGTTGTCCGCATAGTATGTTGTCCGCATAGTACGTTGTCCGCATAGTATGTTGTCCGCATAGTACGTTGTCCGCATAGTATGTTGTCCGCATAGTATACTATTCACGGTACAAACACCTTTCCACTAGCCACGCTTGTGATAACAACTAACCTTCTGACAGCAACTCGTTTTTATCTTGAAGAAGTGTTGACTACATAACTACCCTCCCCATGCAGGGTGTTAGTGCCTCTATACGGATGGCACATTGGACCTGTTGAGACACGCTGTTCACATCATTTCACTTCCTCCCTCGTCGCGACAGACTCGTACTTATTCTCCCTCTTTTTATATCACTCGTGTACGTATTTGTAATGTGTGTGTATATTTGTAAGTGTATGTTGGTATTATTTGTGTTTATTGTGACTTTGGTTGAGGTATTTCGATGTATGATATAATCTAAGAATCTTGGTGGATTAATTAGGGAAGTGCAGGTACATTAACCCCCAACACTTGTTATTGCTTGCAAGTGATGTATGTGTGTGTGTGTATGTGTGTGTGTGTGTGTATGTGTGTGTGTGTGTGTGTGCATGACTGTTTACATTCTTTTACATATTGCATATTCAATCATTCATCAATCTATTCACTTTTTTTTTTTTTCTTTTTCTTTTTTCATCCACCTAATTTTGGTTTATTTCCCAATGCAATTCCTTCCAACACGGCAATATCACCCTCGCCTCATCGTCATGCAGTAATCATGCAGGTTCGGCTCCTCCTCTCTTGTTGTGGTTGCGGTGGTCGAGCAGGAAATTCCGACCTTTCAAGTCTATCTGAGGAGCCGAGGTAATCCTTAGCTTGCATGGCTGACGGATGTTGCAGATCGTATAGCCTGTACTTCGTGAAAATGAAAAAAAAAAAAATGTTGAACTTTTTTTTTTTTTTTTTTAGTCTTAAAAGTCTTAAATAGTTTGGTGTAGGATTTCCCAATAGATAGTGTATAGCTGGTTGTTTGTTTATAGTAGTTAAGAGATGTATAGATGATATAAGTAAATAAGAACATAAAATATAGAACATAGTGAAAAAAAAAATACGCTTGTGAGGCATAAGAAAAAGTGAATTATCAAGTTTGATGTATGTATCCTATTATAATTCCATAGATTATCTATATATGTATAGTCTAAGATTTTCTAATACTATCCACACGTTTCCAAAGTTTATACACTATTACTTGTATATCTAAATTATGCAACTTACCATAGATTTCCTATAACATGTATTCCTTACATTTTGAATAAATACTCTCTTTTTCTTTATTTTTCATTTATAGAAGAGAATCCTTTTCTACAATAAATTTGAAAAGTAACTTTGCATTGATAAAGAAAGGAAAACATCTGAATAGTCGTTACCCAGACGGGAAGAAAAGATTTTCCATTTGTAAAAGAAAAGGAAAGTTGTTCAAATGTTATTCAACTTTTCCTCAATTGATGGACTTTCAAAAAGCATCTGAAAAGCGAAAATATATATTACCACAAACCCATTAGCTTATTTTCTTGCCTTACATTTCAAGCGAATGGGGATTTTTTTTTTTTTTTTTTTTTTTTAAAGATTGATCTGTCCTAAAATAGAGATGAATGATGCAAAAAAAAAAAAATAATAATAATAATAATCACAATCATTATGATAGTAATAATGATAATTAAGATAATGACAATAACAACAATGATTATGATAATGATAACGCTAATAATGATTACAATAAAAAAAGAGAATATTGATGATAATAGCAATGATGTTAACATTAAATAATGATACATGATAATGAGGATAATTTGATAGAGTAGAATAAACTAAAAACATCTCATGCACAGAGAGAACAAAAAAATCAGCTCCGCATTTTCAATTATGTTTTTAACAAAAGAAAAAAATCAGCTTTAACAGTACACTTGGTATTACTTATTACAGACATCAATAGTGAATTACAGTACCTTTTATTAGATACTTATGTGCATAAATATAAGATACGTTTGTCAGTACATTCATATTTCAAACCGTGAAGACTCCACGAAATTACACTGTAATTACTGATTGAAACTTGCACCGTCATGCGTAGGCACGGTCGAGCAAATTCATAATTGCCTGTTACTTCGACCTTGGACTAAATATTGAATATAAGCGTGTAATTCGTAACGTATAATTTTCTTGCCAACAAGTATTACGATACCTATTGCAGATTACCTTCGTCTGTGTGTTATGGTATTAGTATTAGTTTCTTACTCTTTCAATAGAAGTTACTGGATTGAACAGTAATCGGAGATATTAGGTCGTTATAAGTCTCAGTTCTTTTGATACTTTGATGATATAATTGATCATATATTAGAATACGATTGCGTAAGTTTGCCACGCGCATCCATCTCATTTGAATATCGTCTTCAGGGAACTCAGATCTAAAACAACGGGGAAGAAAGTAACAATAATCTGAATCCGAACAAACATAACAACACTAAATCAATGAAAACAAAAAAAAAACAAAAAAAAATTGAGAGAGAGAAAGAGAAAGAGAGAGAGAGAGAGAGAGAGAAGTAAACCGAAAAAAATAAGGGCATTAAATGCTAATCCATCATTTTTTTTTTTTTTTTTTTTTTTAAGATCGGGATTATAGGCCATAAATCTTAAAACCTTTTGAACATATGTAAGATAAATACCTACAAGGCCTTTCCATCCTGCCAACAACGATAGTGTGCTTCCTTATCGCCATTTGCTGTTCGCTTATGATGAACCATTAAACTCTTTTGACATGACGTCCTTCCGGTTCGTTAAAAAAAAAAGAAAAAAAAAATCCTTTTGTCTTTCCTCTCCTCAGGCACGCACGGACGCTGGTATAAATTATTTTTACTTGTGATTTATCTTCTTTTAATTTCTTGTTCTGTATCTACTTTCTGTTTACTTTCTCTGTCTTTCTTTCTTTCTCTCTTTTTTTTCTTTTTCTTTCTCTCTCTCTCTTTCACTCTCTCTCTGTCTTTCTCTCTCTCTCTCTCTCTCTCTCTCTCTCTCTCTCTCTCTCTCTCTCTCTCTCTCTCTCTCTCTCTCTCTCTCTCTCTCTCTCTCTCTCTCTCTCTCTCTTCCTTATTTCTTTACATCCCTTATTTTCACTTAACCTTCTTCCTTGTCCATTTTTTTCATTAGTTATTCACTAATATATAAACATATTTTCTGTTTACCATCTTTATCTTCTTTTTCCTCTCTCTCGTCTATTTCTTCTATTCACCTTTTCTTATCTATATACCAATTTTAATTGTTAACATTAAGTTCTTATTGTTATGTTAATGTCATGTTAATATTATGTTCTTGAAATTAAACTGTTCATGTTATATCCGCCAATAACAAATCTTGATAGGCCTTCTAAATTCTCTCTCTCAAAATATACATAATTATCATCATCATCATTATCATTATTACTTGCACGATCACTATTGTTATGATTATCTCAGACTTTCCATCACTGTTATTATCATACTATTTTCTATTCACATACAAACTCATTCCTCTCTCTCTCTCTCTCTATCTATCTATCTATCTATCTTTCTCTCTCTTTCTATTTCTCTCTCTGTGTCTCTCTCTCTGTCTCTCTCTCTCTCTCTCTCTCTCTCTCTCTCTCTATCTATCTATCTATCTATCTATCTATCTTTCTCTCTCTTTCTCTTTCTCTCTCTCTCTCTCTCTCTCTCTCTCTCTCTCTCTCTCTCTCTCTCTCTCTCTCTCTCTCTCTCTCTCTCTCTCTCTCTCTCTCTCTCTCTCTCTCTCTCTCTCTCTCTCTTTCTCTCTTTCTCTCTCTTTCTCTCTATTTCTCTCTCATTCTTCTCTCTTTCGTAGATCTTTACCTTGAACTTACGCGTCCCTTTCTTCGCTAAATAACCTCTTTCATTGTGCCTAAGTAATTGATTATTGTAAACAGCCTCCCTTAACCATCCATAGCATCTTCTCTCTCTCTCTCTCTCTCTCTCTCTCTCTCTCTCTCTCTCTCTCTCTCTCTCTCTCTCTCTCTCTCTCTCTCTCTCTCTCCCCCCCCCTCTCTCTCTCTCTCTCTCTCTCTCTCTCTCTCTCTCTCTCTCTCTCTCTCTCTCTCTCTCTCTCTCTCTCTCTCTCTCTCTCTCTCTCTCTCTCTCTCTCTCTCTCTCTCTCTCTCTCTCTCTCTCTCTCTCTCTCTCTCTCTCTCTCTCTCTCTCTCCCCCTTCCCCCCCCTCTCTCTCTCTCTCTCTCTCTCTCTCTCTCTCTCTCTCCTCTCTCTCTCCCCCCCCCTCTCTCTATCTATCTATCTCTCTCTCTCTCTCTCTCTCTCTCTCGCTAGCTCGTTCCCATATTAAACTGTGTCTCCCACGCTATGGCCTCGCTCCCGTCATCAGCAAAGTCGCAGGTTAAATGGAGCGTGTCATGGAGACGGTGCCTCGATGACGCAATCGGTGTGTGTGTGTGTGTGTGTGTGTGTGTGTGTGTGTGTGTGTGTGTGTGTGTGTGTGTGTGTGTGTGTGTGTGTGTGTGTGTGTGTGTGTGTGTGTGTGTGTGGGGGGGTGTGTGTGTGTGTGTGTGTGTGTGTGTGGGTGTGTGGGTCTGTGTGTGTGTGTGTGTGTGTGTGTGTGTGTGTGTGTGTGTGTGTGTGTGTGTGTGTGTGTTGTGTGTCTGTTGGAGGGGGTGGGGTGGCACATCCAGCTGTCTTATATCTTTATCTTTCTCTCTAATTTGTTGTTGTTTACAAGGGGTAGGGTTGGGGGGGGGGTAATGTTAGGGGATGCCAATATGTTCTGGTCATTGTATTCTGGCTAATGTTTATCATCAATGTTTAAATATTGATACTATTATTAAACATCTACCTCCACCCCTCCCCATCCTCCTTCTCCCCTTTTTTCTTACTATCCAATCCGCTTCTCTCTCTCTTACACCTCCTCCCCCTCCCCACCTTCCCCCCCCCCCTCCATCTCCCCCATCTTTTCTCCCACCCAACACACGTCTCTCACCCATTTCTCACATTCGCATATTTATAAACGTTTTTTTAGCGTCATTCGATCATCTTTCCTCTCTCCTTTCCCATTTCTCTTTCCATCACAATTACGATTTCTTCCTCCAGTCTTTTCCATCACACTTAACCAGGTCCACTGTACGTAATTCATGGATTTAAGGACCACAGTTGGACTCACTTCTTGTAATCGGATTTTTGCCTCGGTTGCCACTTAGTATTTTTGTGGGGGATGGAATAGTCCGTTTACGGTTTTCCTATATTCACTTTTTTTCCCTTTCTTTTCTTTTCTTTTTTCTCTCTCTCTGTCTTTCCTTCTCTTCTTCTCTCTCTTTTCTTCTTCTTTTTCTTTATCTCTCTCTCTCTCTCTCTCTCTCTCTCTCTCTCTCTCTCTCTCTCTCTCTCTCTCTCTCTCTCTCTCTCTCTCTCTCTCTCTCTCTCTCTCTCTCTCTCATTTTTCTTTCTTTACTGAATAAGATAGAAATAAGACGAAGGTGTTCTCAAGAGGTTAATGATGAATGCAACATCTAATTATCATGATCAAGATGTCAATGATCAGATAATTACCAAAAACAAGCAGTCAAATATCAATTAATTATCATTACCAGCTCATCACTCATTAGATAATAATCATCATCAACTTGTCAATTATCAAACGCGTATCATCACCTTATCAATCGTCAATTAATTATCATCACCAACCAGTCAATTATCAGACAGTCATCACTACCAGCGGATCAATTATCAAATTATATAAAAAAAAAAAAAATGATAAGTGATTGTTGTTATTATATTTCATCTGTTTTCTTTTTTGTTGTTGTTGTTCTTGTCATTAGAATCATTAGCGTTATCATTTTTATGTTGACTTTATTTGCCGTTATCTTTATTATCATCACAAATAGCATCATATGTAATTTATTATCATTATTATCATTATAACAATGGTGATTGCCGTGGTATTGGTTATAATGATCATTATCAATCTTATCATTATCATTATTTTTGTCACCGTTATCATTATCAGTGTTATTTTCATTATCAATAATGTTGTTACGATCATTGTTGTTATTATTACTATCATTATCATTGACAACATCGTTATCATTATTTAGTTTTGTCTTGTTATCATTATCATAGTTTTCCTTATTCTCAACATCATTATCGTCATTATTATCTTATCACCATTAAAATTAATTGGGGATGAGAGAGAGGGAAGGAAAAAACGAAAGGAGAGACTTTTTTTTTACTTTGACGAGTTTATTGAGACCAGTATTTACGTACATCTCAAAAGGATGTGGTAACATAGATCACCCCAATCTTAATCCCTCTTTAGGCTCACATATATTAGAGAGAGAGTGACTGACTGACTGAGTGCGTAAGTGAGTGAGAGAGAAAGAAAGATATAGAAACAGGGAGAGAGAAGGAGGGGGAGGGAGAGAGAAATAGAGAGAGAGAGAGAGAGAGAGAGAGAGAGAGAGAGAGAGAGAGAGAGAGAGACAGAGAGAGAGAGAGAGAAATAGAGATACAGTAGATAGAGAGAGAGAAAGAGAGCCAGAGATAGAGAGAGGTAAAAGGGAGGAGAGCGAAAGAGAGAGATAAAAAGAATGAACTGATCTACACACAGATAAATAAGAAATTAAACAGAAAGAGAGAGAGAGAGAGCAAAAAATAACATAGCAGCCTTCCCCGTGTTAAAAGTACCACGTTTTTTTCTTCTGTGGCCACCGGCATTGTTGCGCAATTTGGCTCGTGAAGTAAATAACATGTGTTGACTCATAACACAGGCCGTGTGGCTGATTATTAGATGAAAGTCTCCGAAAAATGTCGATGTTAATTGAAATGGGGAGAAATACTATATGGCAACACTCATCACGTTCCAGATTACTATTCTAATTCAAATGTTATTGTACTGGATAATTTGAAGAGAAAGGTCAAATGTATGTTTTTTTCTTTTTTTCTTTTTTTTTTATTCATACGCCACTGATGGGTCGTTCGTTCGTTTGTCTGTTTTTGTAATATAATATTTGTACACTTATAGAATTTACTGTCTGGCAACTTTTACCAAGAATGAACGTGGATTTTGCAAAAGTGAACGACTCACGATTCCACATCTACTTCAATTTCTTTTTGGTTTATTGCATAGTTTCAAACTTATTTCTTTATCTATTTGTGAATTAATTATTTTATTCATTCATTCTACCGTTTTTGTTTTTATTTTATTTTATTCTATTTTCTTCCTTTGCTATTTCTCTCTCTCTCTCTCTCTCTCTCTCTCTCTCTCTCTCTTCATTCCTCTTTCCTTCGTTTCCTTTTTTTTTCTTGGCTGATATTATTCAATTATTTTTAACATTCTCTTTTATATCAACATATATATAATATAAAAATCATCATTGATTATTTTCTTCTTACTATCATAAACGAGGAAGCACCTTAGAGCTTGGGGACGACTAGTGGATGTATCTCCGTATTATCAAATAATTATCTTCACCAACATGTCAAGCTGTCAAGATGATCACCACCCTGTCAAGTGCATCTTCACCTCGATAAGCATAAAAAAAATTAGTATAGTAACTCTATTACTTGTAAATATGTGCCTCACTTTTCTGACGATGGTGAAATATTTTTGCTCATGGTTGCAATAAATGTCAAACTTCTCCGAGATTACTTCCGTCATGAGATTTACATAAACCTACTTTTACATAAACCTAGTTTCAGGGGAGGGTAATAAACCTTTATAACGGTGTAGTGATAAAGTCGTATTAATCTTTAGTTTTATTCAAGAGGCGGACAGGAAATGGTGAGATGGGATTTACTTTTACCGCAGTTACCCCTTTGTGATTTACCAGGCCTGTGTTTAAATGCGTTTTTTTTTTTTTTTTTTTTTTTTTTTTTTTTTTTTTTTCTATGTAGCAGTTAGGTTAGTTTTCTTTCTTTTTTTCGGTGAATCCTCA
This sequence comes from Penaeus japonicus, assembly GCA_017312705.2. Lineage (NCBI taxonomy): Eukaryota > Metazoa > Arthropoda > Malacostraca > Decapoda > Penaeidae > Penaeus > Penaeus japonicus. The sequence goes on along the minus strand of BOPN01008350.1, from coordinate 20,252 downwards.
TCTCATGGCTCATAGGTTGTAACCACCATAGAAATCTGATATTCACTTGTAACGTGCACACACACACACACACACATACACACACACACATACACGCACACACACATACACGCACACACACACACACACACACACACACATACATATATATATATGTATATATATATATATATATATATATATATATATATATATATATATATATATATATATATATATATATGCCAAGCGCAAAAATGAACGCTCATTTAT
>BOPN01008350.1:0-2500 GCA_017312705.2 Penaeus japonicus | reverse complement strand
TAAAAAAAAAAAAAAAAAGATACAAGATGAAAAGGATGAAATAAAACAAAGATCATGATAAAGGAGAAAAAAGAAGATGATGATGAAGAAAAGAAGAAAGACTAAGGAGAAGGAGACAACTAAGAATTAAAAAAAAGATACAAGAAGATTAATAAAAAGAAGAGGATGAAGAAGAAGAAATGAGAAGCGAAAGGAGGGTGAAAATTTGATGAAGAGGAGTCACGAGAAATGGCGAAGAAGAGGAGAGGACGGAGAGGGAGAGATTGCGGGGGAGGGGAGGGGGAAGGGGGGGAGAAGAGGGAGGGGGAAGGGGGGGAGAAGAGGGAGGGGGAAGGGGAGAAGAGGATGGAGAGGGAGAGATCGCGGGGGAGGGAAGGGGGAGAGGAGGGAGGGAGGAGGGGGGAAGAGGATGGAGAGGGAGAGAATGCGGAGGAGAGGAGTGGGAAGGGGGGGAGAGGAGGGAGGGGGCGGGGTGAAGGGGGGAAGGAGAGCCGAGGACCGACAGAGCGTGAGACAGAGGATGGGTAAGCCGCTCGCTCGCTCCTTTACCTGCCCGCTCTCCCCTCCCCCTTCACCCACTCTGCTATACCCCCCAAATCACCCTCCCCATCCCACCCACTCCTTCCTATACCTTTACCTCCCACCCCATTATGGCTCCGCACCCACCACCCCTTCCTGTACCCCCTCTCCCCCCTCTCCTCCCCCCCTCCTATCCCATCCTAGCCCCCATCTCTTCCCAACTCCCTCCCACCCTCCCCACCTCCTTACCCCTCCCACCTCCTCCCACCCTCTTCCACCCCCCTCCCACCAACCCACCTAATGACATCCCAGTCCACACCACCCCCTTCAACCCCCTCCTACCCTCTCCCTTCCTCCCCCACCTCCCTCTCTTTCTCCTACCCTCTCCCTCCCCAAAAAAGTAAAGACTCCAAAACACCACCCCTTAACTCCTCTTAACCCCTACCTCCCTTCCTCCATTCCTCCTCCTTCCCCTTCCCCTCCCCCCAAAAAAAAAAAAAGACGTCACACAGAAGAAATATGAAGAGACTGTTCCCTAAGAAGAAGACCACACCTTTCACACCGGCCGAGGGGGGGGGGGGGTGAGGGGGGGGGTGAGGGGGGGACTGTTACAGTATGTAGGCCTATGCCATAAACTCGGTCGGGGTGTCGGGAACGTTGGTTTGGAGGCGACAAAGTACCCCATATATAACCCCTGCTAGGTTGTGGGGTGGGGGTGGGGGTGGGGGATAAGGGGTGGGGTAGGGGTGGGGTGGTAGGGGTGGGGTGGTAGGGATAGGGGTGGTAGGGATGGGGGATGGGGGGAGGGATGGGGTGGTAGGGATGGGGGATAGGCGTGGGGGGTAGGGATGGGGTGGTAGGGGTGGGGGTGTAGGGAGGAGGATAGGGGTAGGGGATAGGGGGGGAGGGGTAGAGGTAGGGGATAAGGGTGGGGGATAGGGTTAGGGAGGCGGTGGGGGATGGGGGGGGGAGGGAGGGTTATGAACCTACTTTTATCCTGGGAACTATAGGCATTCCTATTCCAGCTTGATAGGACAGGGGGGAAGAAAGAGAAGGAGGAAGGGAAGGTGGAAGCGGAGGTGGAGGAGGAGGTGGAGGTAGAGGTGCAGGTGGAGGTGGAGGTGGAGGTGGAGGTGGAGGTAGAGGTGAAGGTGGAGGTGGAGGTGGAGGTGAAGGTGGAGGTGGAGGCGGAGGTGGAGGTGGAGGTGGAGGCGGAGGCGGAGGTGGAGGTGGAGGCGGAGGTGGAGGTGGAGGTGGAGGTGGAGGTGGAGGTGGAGGTGGAGGTGGAGGTGGAGGTGGAGGTGGAGGTGGAGGTGGAGGTGGAGGTGGAGGTGGAGGCGGAGGAGGAGGTGGAGGTGGAAGTGGAGGTGGAGGTGAAAATGGAAGAGGAGGTAGAGGCGGAGGTGGGGGTGGAGGTGGAGGTGGAGGTGGAGGTGGAAGAGACAGATGCGGTCGAGAAGGAAGAGGAGGAAGAGGAGGAGGAGGAGGAAGAGGAGGAGGAGATAGAAATATACACATACAAATAAGTAGATAGAGAGAGAGAGAGAGAGAGGAATTGAAAGGAAGAAGGCAAAAGTTGAAAAAAACATACAGTAAAGAGAAATACAAGGAATACCCTTATTTTGAAGAAAAAATAATAATCAACATAACCGCATACATACATGCTAGAATTTACCATATAAGCCACAACATAACACAACACACCAAAACAAACACAGGGCAACATAAGTTAATATGCCACTATGAAAAATACATCACACAACATACCACAACACAAAACAACATTACCCCAACATAACACATTAATCAAGACCCCACAACATGATATAAGGCATACTACAACATAGAATACAGCACAACATAAGTCAACATACAACAGGACTCATATAACACAACATATCACAACATACCCCAACATATATCACAACATACCCCGAAATAGAACACGAGCTATACCAACATACCCCAACATAGATCACAA
>BOPN01008349.1:40000-45000 GCA_017312705.2 Penaeus japonicus | reverse complement strand
CCTGGTCACGAAAAATCGCAGAATAAAAGAGGAAAAAATAAAATCTAAATGCCTTCGACCCAATTAATACGGAGCATCCACTTTCGAACTTGAACCCTAAAACGGGCGCCACTGAACCCTGCGCGGCGCACCAGGCAGGTTCTATTTCAAATTGGGAGAGCGTCATGTGACATATGTAGGGCTCTCTCGATCTTTTTAATTCACTTGTTATCATACTAGAGTCGTTTTTGTATTAGTCATTATTCTTTTTGATATGAGATTCATATGTGCCATCTGACAGGCCTTTTCAATATTGCAATCAATTAAAATTTTGCATATCAATTCATTACATATTTTACACTGAGTCTGGCAGAAGAATTACAATCGTATGAGCACAAAATGCATTTGTTATTCTACTTTTGAAAAGAAACTCGACAGAAATAACTACCCTCCTCAACACACACAAAACAGAAAGAAAAAAACATAAAGAAAAAACATGAAAACATAAAAAAGCAGAAGAGAACGGCGACCTATGATTACAAGTACAAGTGCTAAGACACAAACCAGCCCTACTGGCACAGAATCACATTGCAGCGTTGCACATGGTCTGGTTGACTTTCTTCATCTCATTCTGCCTGTGTCATCGCTCTCTGAGGTAATTATAGTAATTATAACAATCATTTCCATAACTTTTCACGAAATATAACTATTGTTCTTAGTATGATTGTCAAAAAACAATAATAGAAAATAACTCTGATAGGTAGGAAAAAATTATAAAAGAATAGAAAATATAAAAACACCCGCGTCGCCATATTACCTGGGCCCTTGGAATATTTTTCACCACCTACACGTTCACGCGTCCCATATCCAATATATATGTGTATATATATATATATATATATATATATATATATATATATATATATATATATACATATATATATATATATATATATATATATATATATATATATATATATATATATACACACACAAGAATATCATAAGTGTCTTTGTGTGTTTATGCTGCATATACATTTTAGATAGAGATACATATATGTATGATTTATAATACATATATTTATCATAATCCATAATTTCTCTCGTGTGTATTTCAACAAGCAGCAAAAATCAGTCAGCAGCATATCGCCTACGTCTGTTTCCTCCTCTAGTAGCACTTTTTTGCTTCCACGACCTATGCTTACCTTGCCCTGTGCCGCGCCGGGGGCGGGGGAGCGCAGCACCTCCTGCAGCCAGCGGTCCACCAGCCCGGCTTCCACGAGCCGTTGGATTGCTCCGTTCACGTGGCCCGCCAGTGGCATCCCGTTTCTACGAAATACCGACATACCTATAACAATATGATGCTATAAAAAGAGATTTAACGGTGGTGTTAGATATGAGAGTCTTATAATCATTGGCTAACATAGAAATATACGAAGGAAAAATATGGATTAACCTAAAGGCAAAAGCTACTCCTAGAAATATGTTATATTCCGTCCGACTGATGTAGACTTCTGTGAAACCAAACTTATTGGTATGGTTCCTTGCGATAACGGCTAAAGCTGAAAGTTTGCTGATGATAAATCCATGTTTCCCTCCTAAGACCCGGGCCATGTTTTCGTGTTCGCTGAGCATCTGAAAGAAAGCCAGGCACGTAATAGTTCCTTTATCTGGAGGGGGTTATCGTGCACTGACGTTAGAATTATGGAGTGTATATGATTTATTTTGGTATACTTTGAGAAACAGTTTAGAAATGAATATGCACTTTTTGTAAATATACATACATATTGTATACATTTACATATATATATATATATATATATATATATATATATATATATATATATATATATATAGAGAGAGAGAGAGAGAGAGAGAGAGAGAGAGAGAGAGAGAGAGAGAGAATGTGTTCGATCAATAAGATAAAACTGGTGAGATTGATTTCTGACAGCTTAATTAGGGTTAGGTTTTATATTACTAAGATCTCTTATATTAGATAGGGTTAGGTTATGGTAGAACAATTTGGATTGGGTTACAACCAGTTGGGTTAGGATAAGTCAAGTTAAAGCGTGTCCGTGAAATTTGTGTAAAGTCAACATAGGTAGGAATGAGACATGACAGTTTGGTTAGGCTAAGTTTATTGAGATAAGGTTGTACTGGGTTCCATGAGGATGGTTAGGTTGCAATCATTTACGTTAGGTTTGGCCAGAAAAGGTTGCATTCTGGGTTTCGTGTTCTATGGCTGGATTCGGCTATATTTGGGTAGGATACAATAGGATAGATTAGGTTAAGTTAGCAGAGTTACGACAACATATAAAAGAGAGTGGGGAGGGGGGGGGGAGAAATATATACATGCTTAGAGAGAGATGGAGGGAGAGCGAGGTGGAAAAAACAATAACATAAGAAAGGGAAAGATTAGAATTTACAGTATATATGAGTATAAATGTGATAATGATATTGGGAAAAAAAATATGCAACAGCAGGACACATCCGCGGGAATGACTTGACTTCGATTCAAGAGGTGATCAATCACAAATTTAGAATGGGCTATCCATGTGCATGGCATATTATTGACAGTATTGACCAAAGTGATCGCTATTGCGAGCATTGTGATGTCAGAAGCCACATTCCAGCATTATCTAATGGAGTGTGAACACACGCTTCCCCGCCAAGGCCCCCCGCGAACTGGGGCTGGGCTGCCATGACGGTTGTGCCTGACACTCTCAGTGGCAACTGGAGAGCCTTAAGGATTTACATAGCTGAAAGAAATGACAGGACCTTTTGATCTGAGTGAAATTTAGGTCATGAACTTCAATGAACCGAACTGAACCGGCCATGTCACCTTTGACAGATAATTGTTATTAACATGGCTATCTCCCAATTATCTTGACCCTTAACAGAGTTGATTGCCACCGCCTTCCCATCCCTGCCTACGTACCTACATTAATTAACGTAAGCTGTTGATCATGATGATTCTAATGAAAATGTTAATAATGATTGTAATAAGATTTATAGAAGTAATACTGATAATGATAACAATAATGATGGTGATGATGATATGATAAATGTGATAATAATCATAATAATAATAATATTTATAATAAGAATGATAAATGATAATGATAATGATGGTTATCTTTGTTATTATTATCAATATTAAGATTTTTTATCATTATCATTATTATGATTTTTATCATTATTTTATCATTGTTATTATCCTTATTATCATTACCATTATTAATAGTATTACTTGTATCATGTATACAATGATAATCTCTCTCTCTCTCTCTCTCTCTCTCTCTCTTTCTTTCTCTTTCTCTCTCTCTAAGCTTCATACACATACGCACTAAATAAAGAATGTGAATGTTACGAATAAAGCCGGCCGTTCTCTCTCTGTTTCTCACACGCACTCATGCGAGAGGATTAGTCGACAAATAATAAACGGATCTATGTAAAACCCTATTTTCGCAATGCTTTTGTGTTCTATCATTTTCTTTCTTTCTTTCTTTCTTTCTATTGAAATAAAAAATATATATTCCACGAGCAATAAATTTGTCTTTCTGAAAAATACGAAGCCTGGAAGAGGATGAATTCACCCGTAAGAAATAAATCAACAAGCAAATGACTCGCCTTCTTCCATATGAACCCCGACAGGAACTCACTCGCCTCTGGCATTTGGTTGTCTACTTCTTCGTTTTCATGAATGTACTACAACGAAATGCTTTATGAACTTAATCCAAATAAGTACAATTTATATGTAAAAGGTGGCGCTGTAGATTTATTTATGTTCACTTTTTTATAGAGAAAAATATATTTTATGAACATTATATTCATCCTTCGGAAAAACCATTGAGATTAAATGTGTTAGCATTTTCAAAACCTTATGATTTACGAAAATTTGGTGCAGCTGCATACATTGGAAAATTATAGGAGCTTCGGACACATCGCTTCAAATCACGTTAGATAACATGCCAGCAATCTAACGCCATTCGATGCCTTGCAAATGGAATGTTGATAACGAAAATGGCAGACTTATCATATAAAAAAAAAATAAAAAAAATGCCGAAAGAGGGCGCAGAGAGGAATGTGAAGCGATTTCTCCTTGGGTAGAATCAATGGCATTTCCTTCTGTTCGGGATTATAATTTGGATGGAGCCTATTTGCCATTTGTGTATAATAACAAACATAATTGTAAATCAAATAAGCTGGAATTGTATAACGATAGATCATGGCTATATGTTTGGTGCTTTATTGATATCCCGGTTCCCCCTCCCTCTATTCCCCCCGCCCCTCTCTCTCACACACACACACATACACACACACATACACACACACACATACACACACACACACACACACACACACACACAAACTAATGTAGAGAGAGAGACAGAGAGCATGGCAGTTATATATGGTATCGATAATAACAATAAAAGACTAATGACACGTAGGCTACTTAGTATAATAGCTCGACAGAATAGCCATGAGCGCCTTTTGCTTGTGCTCATTGATCAAAGAGCGTGTCACAAGAGAGATAGGCTTACGTTATTTTTCACTCGCTCACTCATTCACTTGCACTCAATCACTCTCTTCCTTACCTATTCATTAACCCAATCACGCAATCACAAAGACACTGCGACTTTTCCATACACATGTCACCACATTTTGCTCGAGGATTCTCATGTGCATAACTGGGAGCTAAAGACTGTAGTTATCATTTTACTGTAGTGACAATGGGATGATGTCGTAGTTGTTGATGGCGTAAAGACTGGGGTTTTAATCAAGTAATTAAGTCGCTGTAAGGAGGTCTCGATTGCCCTCAAACAGTATCCTTTTTAGTCCTCAGTGTGTCATTATGATGAGCGGATAGTGCTTTATGTACATATTTATTTCTTTCTTTTTCACTGTTGCATTCTTATTTCCATATTCTGATACGATTAGTAGAGCAGTTGATTGCTGCTGCCATCTCCATTGTCTATTTCTGCTTTTCTTAAAAGAAAGAAAATAGGAGAAGTAAATAA
>BOPN01008349.1:22500-25000 GCA_017312705.2 Penaeus japonicus | reverse complement strand
ATATATATATATATATATATATATATATATATATATATATATATATATATATATATACATATATATATATGTGTGTGTGTGTGTGTGTGTGTCTGTGTGTGTGTGTGTGTGTGTGTGTGTGTGTATTTTTATATTTTATATTTTGAAAAGCTTTACATGTATTCCATGCCTTTACATTAAAGTGTCATTTATATCTTTCATGTACACCCTATAAATATATATCATTATTGTTCAGTAAAAGAAATGGTTTGGTGACTGAAGGCAAAATAACATTTCTGAGGTATTTCTATCGGAAAGTTTGCTTCATCAATACTTATGATATTACTATTGATAGACTTCGTGGGAGTTAAATTGTGCTTTGATGTTATTTTTAGTCAGCGGGAAATAAATATAGGGATAATATGAACACGTGTAGGTAGGCAGGGTATTCCAGGAATATCGCAGGTATATAATGAAGCAAATTATGCAAATAACATAAAAATAGAGGTTCTAGAGCTGCTATGGTCTCCCCATTGCTTGCCATCTGAAAAAGATCAACAAACCTTCATGTTTTGTTGTTGTTTTTTTTAAGTAATCCATTTCAGTGGCGTGCTACGGTATTTCTTCATTGTTTGTTATAGTTTAGTATGCATGGCCGTGTCTGTGAGTTCTCAGGTTCTGTTATCTCCACCGAATCATAGTCGGTGACACATTCAACACGACCATCAGTTATCTCCAAGTCCATTGCCCACGCACACCTTATTCATATATAAAAGAAAAAAAAGAAAAAAAAACTGTATTTGTTTACATATATTATGTATTTCTACATTTCCTTTCTCAGTTCTAATCCTGGTGATAGTAGCAGCATACAGAACACCAGCCTCGCAAGAGCGTTATCTTACCCCGAGACTTGGCCTATTATCCCTGCCAACGACAGACACCAAATATCCCCAATATTCTTGGAAGCAGGACTTACTCAGCTCCTCCTGTGTTTTTTCATTTTATTTTTATCTATCTATTTATCTATCTATTTTTGTAAACATATTGATGGAAGTGAACATTACGTATAAACTTGACCTCGAGAAATACTCATTCTTTCCAAGGATCAACCAGAAAAAGTAGTAAAGGGGGAATAAAACTAGCTGATCCACAATAAGCCATCGTGTATATTCAGGCAAGAGGGAGCTTGTATAGATTGATAAAATTCAGGTCTAAGTGCTCTAGTTTTCCCCTAAACATAACGGTGATGATTATGAGGGTGATGAGGATGATGATAATGGTAATAATGATAAGGATGATTATGATGGTGATGAGGATGATGATAACGGTAATAATAATGATGATACGGATAATCCAGATTTGCGGAGCACTATGCACTATAGCGAGCCCGTGTCAGCGAGTATTGAATCGTGAGAGTGCCAACGAGTGTTGACTCGACCTGAGCTCGGTCCTTACCCACCGTGATGCCCAGCCACGGCGGTGACCCCCAGGCGACAGTTTCAACTCTCGTGCCTCGATAATGATGATGATTATTCATTTTGTTATTACTCTCGTTAACCATCATTATTTCTTTTATTATTAGAGGTAGTATTATTATCGTTATCATTATTATCGCTATTATTGTTATCGTTATTGTCGCTATATTCATTATTTCATCATTAAATCTTTATATATATATATATATATATATATATATATATATATATATATATATATATATGTATATATATATACATATATATATATATATATATATATATATATATATACATATATATATATATACATATATATATATACATATATATATATATACTCCCGTCAAGAAGAGGAATCTCACATGATATTGATATATATATATTTATTACACAATATATACCACTTGCAATAATAAGTAATAAGATTGCAATGATTCGTCAATCGAGAAGAGGCAGCTGCAATCTACAAACCGTTATAGATACCGAAACATTTTCTATTAAAGGTCTTGACACAAATTGTCGAGGTATGTGTTTCATTGTCTTTCTCTCGCTCCTCTTCCCTCTATTTTACCAGAAAGACACATGATTCATTTGTGTGTCTTCTCAGAACATTTCCTAAAGATATATATTGTTTTTCTTCATTACTTGAACGTGGCTTCGAAGTTAGTCTGGTTCAGAAACTCTTGGTTCGTTTTCCTTGTTCTCCAGTTTTCTCTCTTGCCATTATTCGTATGAACCAGATTTCTACTGGCTTGAGTGTTTCCTATTGGAGGTGATTCTTGCACGGGTTAGTGGAACAATAGAGGATGAAATTGCATAGGAACAATACGGATTAATTGCAGAAAGGAACAGGAAATGGTATAATCATAATGAGAATACTGATGGAAAGGGGGATTGGAATGCAGGAAGACATTTTTATATGTTTCATAGACTATGAAAAAGATTTTGATTAAGTCACATACCAAGACATTGATGGGAATGTTGCAACACTTAGATATTGATTGGAAAGATCTGAGGTTGATGAGGAATCTGTATTGGAGACA
>BOPN01008349.1:0-7500 GCA_017312705.2 Penaeus japonicus | reverse complement strand
TTACCTCCATGTTTTCCGCTAGTTTCCGGAGAACGGGATCGGAGCTGGCTGCCAGATATGCATTAAAGGATCCACCCCTGTTGGTCGTTCCCCACGACCAGCCCTCGTGCTTGAGAAGGTCGTGGAAGGAGTTGATTGCCGGCGTCTTCCCCTGGATGGAGAGGTGGGCCACGAGGGACGAGCGGTAGGCCGTGGTCATCACCAGGCAGTACGTAAGCCACGTCGCCACCACGATCTGTTCACAGTATCCGGTGTTGCGAGTAAGGGTTGTGGCATCGTCCTATTCGACAATGAGTTTTATACTCAAGGGAAGCGAGTGAGCGGTTTGCCTTTTGTGTCTATATGGTGTGAGCGAGCCCTTCCGCCTCCACGAAGTACCCGTAAGTAAGAAATTGAAGGTATTATATCCTCATTATCATCATCATCACAACCACCACCAGCAGCACTACAACTATCAACATTATTAGCAAAATTATCATTATTATCGTAATCATCCTATCCTCCATCATTACTATCAACGTAATTATCATTCATAATCTTACGTTGTCCTTCTAGTCGCTACTGCATTATTATTTCTATTCCTTCATATTATTGGAAATCGTATTATTTGTAATATTGTCGTCGTTATTGTGAACATTTATTATCAGTATTACCAATCGTCATCATCATCATCATCATCATTATAACGAGCACTATTATTATCATCCTTATTACGGAAAGAACATCTGCTCGCTTCATGCCTACCCTTCCCGCAATGTTGGTGGGCGCCTCGGCGGGCGGGTCGTCCAGCATGGCGCCCCAACTGTACAGGAGCGCAGAACTCAGTCGAATTTCTTGGCCGCCGCTGCCGGACGCCCACGCGCGCTGCATCAGCCATAGAGTCACTCCGGACGCCAAGACGCTGATGGACAGGAAGATCCAGACCAGATCTGCCGTTCATGACAACGTATTAATACCTGGTACTTATCGAGTCGTCTCCTTATATTGATTAGTTTGTTTTATACAAAGCTCTGAGATTAATATGAAGTGTGTATACATACTTACATACATACATACATATATATATATATATATATATATATATATATATATATATATATATATATATATATATATATGTGTGTGTGTGTGTGTGTGTGTGTGTGTGTGTGTGTGTGTGTATACATATACATATATTTAGTTTTCTATGGATGAATATATATGTGTGTGGGGTGTCTATGTAAATTATTGTGTACCCACACACACACACACACACATATATATATGTGTGTGAGTGTCTGTGAGTGCGTGTGTGTGTGTGTATTGAATATGCACATATATTCACACATACACACACACACACATATATGTCTGTGTGGGAATATATGTGCATATTCAATACACACAGACACACACACACACACATATATGTCTGTGTGGGAATATGTGTGCATATTCAACACACACACACACACGCACGCACACACACACACACACACACACACACACACACACACACACACACACACACACACACACACACACACACACACACACATGTATTATATTCACTTATCTAGGTGAATACTTATTAGGTGAATACGTATGTGTTTGTGTATGGATGTATGTTTGTATAAATTGTTCGTTGTTATACACACATATATCAGAGCACACTATTGTTTCTGTCTTATGAACCTGCAAAAGGCCTGACAAGGGAGAAATAATTAGGCAAAGGCCGAGGCTTGGCAGAGAAAATGGCCATGGGCTCCGTGATGTAGATCCTGGAGAAGGGGATCACGCGAGTCCTCGGGTAAGTAGGAGTTAAGCCGAGGGAAAAGTCAGCTTCACCTCTCTGGAGTGTTCCCACAATGCCTGTCCAAGTGATGTTATCTTTGGGCGCTCCCCACTGGCCATCCCTTGGCTCTTGGATCTTGTAGCTGCAAGAGATATGGGATTTTCAGAAAACAATAAAATAATGGTCATTCTAAAACGTTAAGAAATGCACTTACGAGTTTGCAGTTCATGTGAGTTCATGCAAGTAAAGTATGCAGGCCCGTTTAAATTAAGTATTCAAAATTTAACATGACATTAAAAAATCTGACCAATGAGCCTACGTGAAATTCATCTTTTCGGCGGCAGTGGCCAGGATGCGATAGTCCACGGCGTCCAACGGCTGAAGATCTCCTGGACTGTCGCTCTTGTATGTGTAGTCCATGTATGGGAAGTACTTGAGACACACGACTTTGAATTCATGACCCATGTAGTTGTCTCTAGTAACTGAATATAAGAAAATGAATTTGAATTAGATAAAAGAAAAACGATAATAATAATTACATCGACGAATAATAGATAAAAAGAAAGAAAAAGGGACGAAAGAGAAAGTGTAAAACAAAGTTGATAAAATCAATAATCGGAATAAGAGACCACTAATACAGGATAATAAGGATAAGCCAGATTTGCGGAGCAGATGCTACACCAGGCTTGTATGCACTTAGGCGAGCCCGCCTTTAACAGCGTGTGCTGACTCGTGAGAGAATGTGCCAACGAGTGTTGACTCGATCTGAGCTTGGTCCTTACCCAACGCAGTGCCCAGCTACGTCAGTAACCGCCAGGTGACATTGGAAGCTCACGAGCTTGGGCGGGGCTCGATCTGCCGACCACACTAATACAGGGATTGTTGTACCCTGAAATTGCCATTAAACGCTTACTTTGCAAACATTTAAATAATCAGACTTACCGCCAAATATCGTACTGTTTCCTGAAGAACTCGTATCTGATTTCCACTGACGAAGCAGTTCAATCCCAACGTCACTGTTGTTGCAATAAAGGCATCTGGAGTACAGTGACAGTTCATTTTCATCTGCGTCAGAAACAATGCATAACAGTTACATTATCATCATCATTATCATCACCATAATAATCATAATTATCATTGCAAATATGATTGCGATTTATGTATCTATCAATTTTATATAATATTAACTTATATAATAATTGTTATCAATATTGTTGGTTTGGATATTTAGGAGCAGAGGTGCTACTGTTACCAATGCTTATCATCTTTGTCATTATTATAACCTTTGTTACAGCTATTATCATCTTTATCATTATTATCATTGTCACAATTAGATTTTAGTTTTATATTTTCATTCATCATTATCTTCATTAATCACTGATATATTCATCATTATGAAGGTAGTTCAGATTATCAATAGATTATCAATGAGCTACTCATATAATGACCACAAATAATTGCCTGCAGAGATAAAGATCTTCGACCAATCGGCTCTTGGCTCTGTTCCGCTCCTCGATAATGAACCTTGACCCTGCCTGGCAACATATCATGAATCCCTTTCGGCTCCACTCAACACTAATGTCTGACAGACTCCCGCAGGCAGATAGACTTGGTGTATAGACCTTTCTTGACTTCTTTCATTATGCTGCTATATTGTCATGTGTTGTTATCTTAGTGTTCGTTCATCTATCTATCTATCTATCTACATTAATCAAGTTGTAATTAGTATTGCTTATAAGTTGTAGGGTTTATCTATTGAGTATATATAATTCATCGTCTCTGCATGTAGTGTTATATATATCTTGATTTATGATATATTGATATTGTTTCACGCATAATCGCCAACTTAGTTTGTGTTAAGTGCAGACAATCAATCTAGGTGCAATTTTACGAAGACTTCTATTACTCTCATCATTCTCAACAACATTGTGATAATTATTATTAATACTTCCAAAGTAATTAATTGCGTTTTTTTTTTCTTTCTTTCTTTCTTTGTTTTCTTTCTGTTCTGAGTGAGATGGAACCAACTCGCAGGGATCCGCAAGACCTAGATACTTACTTCGCAGCTTGGCTCCGCGCCGGCGATTCCAGGCCACATCAAAGTCGCTTCTGCTTTCGGCGACCGCTAGATACAGCACGCGGACCGAATTGCGCAGGCTGTCTTCGCGCAGGAGGAAGCCCATCCACGCCTCTCGCCCCAGCACTAGAATGCGGGCGCCTGGGTCGGCTGACACACCAGAAGCCTCGAAAAATCTTAAAAAGAAAGAAAAAAAAAAAAAAGGGCAAAAGAATAAAGATCACAGGCGTTTACAGTTGTTCGAAGTTGTCATGGAAATTTGATGTGTCTTTTTTATATGTTTTCCTATATGATAAAAAAAAAATATCAATATTCACATAATGCATTAACGAAATCCCTAAATTAGATATCCTTAGAGAGACATGATCTAGCCGGGATATGGCACCGTTTTGTAGTTGAATTAAGGTATTTTAGTGGGGCACATAAATATGATATTAAGTGGGTGAGTGATTAACCACAGGCAGGTGAGTTCAAGGCCTATATCATGGTGCTGATGAATTGACTTGTCGGATTTTTTTGTAGTTATTTAATATTGCTAATATTGTTCTGTTATACAAATTATCGTTTGAATTATTTCTATAAAGTCCGTCATTATCACAACACCTGCTACTTTTTTTCTTTCTTTTTTTTTGCGTTGTTATAACCGTGAACATATGCAACACATTATCCATAGCAAATTGGACACATATATGCATATATCGAAAGCAAATATTACCAATTTAATATACGCTACACACCTGATGGCTATTCCCAACGCCCGGCTCGTACCGGCCGTAAGGTCCACCACGAAAGTCTTGCATGAAGAAGTGTGATCCCGGATGCCCTCCAGCAGAGAGTCTTGTGTACTTTCCTCTGCCTGGAGCATTTTCTCGGCTCGTATTACTAACACAGCCTCTGCATTCGAGTTGGTATGTCTGAAATGAAATGTTAGTTAGTCAATAATAACCTTTTTTCTGAAACTAAGATAGAACTAATCGATTGGAAACAACACATAAATGCAATACCAGTAAAGCGGATGGTACTTCCGGCAAGAGTTTCAGGTGAATTGATTATATGTTGCAGTTAAATAGAATTTTCATTGTCAGCAAAATATGAGACCTGTATATGTCTACAAGTCATTATAATTCCATACAATGCAGTTGCATGTGATGAGTTGCAATCTATTAGCAACAGATTTGTGGCATTGTCAGATAGCTTAGCACATAGGTATTCCCCCTTCACACGATGGATCATATTCTTACCATGCCATTCATATAAATGGGTATGTAATTATCTATATCTAAATTTGTCTATGTCTATTTAAACATTCGTGTTTGCAGGATGTGATTTTCGTTGAAGAATAAAATTCTATATGAATAACAAATACAAATATATGAACGTGAAAAATCGATTAATCAAAGCATTGTTCCTCATTACTTTCGATATTCACCTGTACTTCTGTAAAAAGAATTTAAAAAATTATGCTTGTTTTTTATTTCAATTTCAATAATTCCTATGTGTAATATGGAGTCTAATCTAATCTCCACTTTCTTTAATGCTTTTTTCCTTGTTTTACTACTTGACTTTACCACTAATTGCTGCTTCTTTTATCCAGATATTAGAGTAATGCCTCACTTTCAAATTATGTAGCGGTAACGTATATTATAGATCGCTTAATTTTTCGATTATTAATTATAGTTTTAATCATTTTGAAAAAGTTTGCATTAGTGTAAACAAACCCCAAGCAGCGTGTGTGTGTGTGTGTGTGTGTGTGTGTGTGTGTGTGTGTGTGTGTGTGTGTGTGTGTGTGTGTGTGTGTGTGTGTGTGTGTGTGTGTGTGTGTGTGTGTGTGTGTGTGTGTGTGTGTGTGTGAGTGAGTGAGTGAGTGAGTGTGTGTGAGTGAGTGAGTGAGTGTGTGTGTGTGTGTGTGAGTGAGTGAGTGTGTGTGTGTGTGTGTGTGTGTGTGTGTGAGTGAGTGAGTGAGTGAGTGAGTGTGTGTGTGTGTGTGTGTGAGTGAGTGTGTGTGCGTGTGTGTATGTTTGTGAGTGTGTGTGTGTATGTTCGTCAATCCGATAGTCTGCTGCTAATGCTTATCCGTCTCTTAGTTTCTGATCTGGAAGTATACTTTATTTAGGATGGGGACCTCTGACCCCCTTTAGTCCTCTGACTTTTATTTTGAGCTTTGACTTCTTCCTGTATCATTTGTGAGCTTTCTCATTTTCTCCAACTTATACTTACTCTAATCTAATCTAATCACGTTTATAGCTTCTTAATTAGATCAGTTTATACTTGTTTTGTTAAAAATGTAACTTTCCTAAAGCGAACTATCCCCGACCAGCGTCTTTTCCCTGTTATATCTCTTCAATATCATCTTCAAAGGATATTCCGAATGCCCGAAAGTAACGACGTCTTAATAAACATCAACCTATGATTAAGCATGTTTGGTTCCTCGTTAACTTACTTGTTAAATGAGTGTAGTTTGTTTTCTTCTTCTTCTCCAGTCCACTTATTGATATTCCCCCGAACATACTAACCTTCCCATAGTCGATAGTACGCTGCTCGGTTCTCCAGTCGTAACTAAAACCAAGGGGCAGTTTCCCATGTCCGCCAGCACTTGGGTCAGCGCTGCCCTTAGTTTTTCCGTCCGATCGTTATCTACAACGTTGCGCTTCAGCAGCTTAAGCATCTGGCCATTTGGAGGGCCTTCGCACGTGAAGCCCTTCAGAGATATGAGGAGAATAAGCCCGCAGACTTTGGAAGGTAACTTCATTCTGTTAGAAAGGGGAAATATTTTATATTCTATTCGTTACATTATGAAATTTCAGAATTTATTGTCTAGAAAGATACGCCATTGAGCACATCGAGCACCAAACCCATAGGGAACAAGGTAAGATCCATCCGTCGACTCTCATTATATGACATTATTTACCTCTTTGATAAACAGTAGAATATGAATAACTTATTTCATTTACTTTTCCATTTCCCTGATAAAGCAACGTGCCGTTTTCAGGCTGATACAAAGATATAGATAGATTTGATAGAAAATATAAGTAAATGGATAATTGCAATATAAAAAACTTTGAATATAGCAATTTATCCTCAACTGATTCTTATTCTAACATTCTTAATATCCATCCTTTTACTTGTATCTCTTTCAACTTTTTCTACTTGACTAAGACAGCCCGTACTGTAATTCTGATAAGGTCACAATTACATATTCACACACAATTGTACTTTCTATATCTATCTAATATATATATATATATATATATATATATATATATATATATATTTATTTATATAGATATATTTATATAGATATAGATAGATAGATAGTTATGTATATATATATACGTTTGTGGTTGAGTGTTTATATGAGTGTGGAAGCGAATGCATACACATAAACATCGCTACGACAGCATTTCTGCCAGTGCAATTATATCGTATTCACCCCCAAGAAAGCGCACCGTGACATATGGCCGTGAATAAACATTTTTCCTACTAATGCTTCTGGCGAGTCCCATTACTTTCTTAGAAAGTCATTATTTCTGAATAGTGAAATAACCAGATTGATAGGTACTCATAAATGGACACGTGAGCTAATGGGAAGAAATAAACAAATATTTGCGAATATCAATCATCATGTAAGCCTGTTCCTGTGTGTAAATAT